>VWZF01002953.1:116781-299745 GCA_013396755.1 Sclerurus mexicanus | reverse complement strand
TCCTGCCTTTTTCCTCATTCCGTTTCTTTAAAGGTCTTCTACCCTTGCTTTCTTTAATTCTCCCCAGGATAACACCATCCACTCTCCCAACTGAAAAAGTAAGACAATATTAAGTAAGATAATTTGATGATACTGCCTTTACAGTATCAATTCTACTTGGTCTGATGTTTTTTCCCTCCATGCTTTCATGTACAGTTTATTCTTTTTTTGGTGTCATTGTTAGTTCTTTGGATTAAGGGCTGGCTTCTTACTGTTCTTTGTTGCACAGGGTTATATATACTATAATCATTCTCCATTTGTGTTGTTCAAGAGCAGCATCAAGTCAAATACGCCACCAGTAGTAAGATGTTAGGGACAAATTAAATGAGGTTAATTCTCAATTAATCACCTGCCAAAAAGGTGGCATTTAGTACAATGAGAACAGTAGATTACAACACTTTCTAGATGGTCTTCTAGGTAGTTCTTGGTTTTTTTAGTGTATTTCATAACTGTCTGCTTGCTCACTGTTGAAAAGTTGGGGTTTTTTTGCTTAAATAAGTCTGCTCATCCTCTTCATTAGAATGATATTTTTGTTTAATTTTATTTCTGAATTTTCTGAATCATTTTAGAAATAGGAGTTGATTGCTGTTGAGACTTAGATACATCTCATTTGAAGGCATTGCAGGAGCTGAGAAGTATCTGTATCCCTATGGAACAAACACATATATGAGAGTGAAATGTTAGTGAAATTAGGGTTTTTTAACACAGAACTAGAATCCTTGAGTGACTTTTTCAAGTCATATAACAAATTGAGTAAAAGAAGATTTTTACAAATTCTAATACTTCTGTTAAAATTAGTGAGTGATACAGTTACTGTTTCTGAAAAATCAGTCTATTCGTCATGGCCATTTGTCGTTTTGTACTTTCAAGAGAAGGTTGATGGATTAAAACACTTGACTTGATTGAAACTGGGTTGATTGCCCAACTTCCACTTGTTCCATTGAAATTCCAGCCTGAGAAAACAATCTTCACCCAGCAGAAGACAGAATGTAGTTAAATTTAGCCCATCCCTACATCTATATTGTCTTAAACAGCTTATAAGAGTTAATCATGACTTTGTAGGACTCACTGTTAAGAAAATTAATCACAGTTAAGAGAATTTTTACTGACTAAACAAACCAGTGAAGAACCCTACTATTCTTTTCTTTTTGATTGGAAAAAAAAATTATGGTATTTTCCAGTTTGAATTTTATTATGATTAAATCAACTTTTTTATCCTTTCTCTATTTGATGAAATGAAATTACTGCAATGTTCTTGTCTACTTAATTTTTAGCAATACAAATCATATTTAAAACTAAAAAAAAAGAAAAAGAAAGGTTCTTTCAACTTTAAGCCCTGTTGAAAGGTAGATATATTAATTCCAGCTCAGAGCCATGATAATGCGGCTCTGTTGTTTCCATGCTGGAGCTGGCTCATGTTCTGGCCCATCTCAGCTCGGGTGAAATGCACATATAGCTGTCTGCACCCATCTAGCTCGGCAAATCCCAGTTTAGTTGTGTTTAGCACGTTTATGAGACCTCTGTGAGATAAAAAAATAGGGGGCTATTTCTATATTAGGAGAATGTACTTAAACTGATTCTTAAGTGTCAAGCCAAACACTGAAGTGACTTTAAAAGTTTAAAAGTGACTTGCAGAGTATAAGAAACTGCAGTGCTGAAACTTTTTTATACTACTTCACTTAAAGTAACACTATCCTTTTCTCATGCACAGCTTGCTATTTTGTGAGAGTGATTAACTGGAAAGACAAGTGTTTCTATGCAAATATTCACTGTATGTTTCACGGCTTTGGAAATATGTTCAGATTTTTCTTAACATCAAATTTCTGTATGTTTATCTTATGGTACTTTTTGCGTCCCATTTTGAACCTATTTTCATGGATAACCAGTGAAAAAAGAACTAGGCTTCACAGAAGACTTTGCTCTGGTTGAAGTTGCAGGTTGTCCATCATTACTGTTTTCCTGTAGATCCAGGAGTTTCAGAAGTGTCTCTTGCTGATGAATATTCTTTTTTTTTTTTTTTGACATAATACCTCACTGTATGAAACTAGAAGTAGCAAATGTTAATATTCACCGGTTATTTCTAGGAACAGTGAGGATGCTTCCTTTCTTACATTGTAGTCCCAATGTTAATCCCATTTAACGTGTGTATCCACAAAATCCACAGTCCTGTGAAATTCAAAGGATGACGCTCAGTGAAATCAATGAAATGACGTGTGACCTTCCATTGCCCATGATTTGACACACTAATTCCTTCATGAAGAGAAAACAAACCTGAAATCAGGACTGAAAATAGGTTGTTACCTCTTCTCTCTGTTTTCTGAGGTAGTCCCTGAACAGCAGTTGATATTAGATGCATTTTCACAACAGCCTCTTTAGGGACTGAAGCACAGGCAGCTTTCACTGAGGTTTTCTTCCCCCATATGACTGTTTTTGCTACACCCTTGACATGACTGTTCTATTCTGCAGCATTTCACATTGTCATGAAAACTCATTCAAGCAGAACATTTACCATTAGAGACACAGAGTAATGCCCTTGGTTTATTTTGGGAAAAAGTATAAATAGTTCTAGGTCTACATGCAAAGTTTCTGTCTAGAGGCCATTTTTATACTGGAGTTATAATAAAAGCCTCCGAATATTTCAGAAAAGATGATGTCAGCTTGGTTTTACTCTCCTGCTGTAGGATCTGTTGGCAACCAGGCATACCAACTTAACATTTCTTTTAAAGAGTGTTACTGAATTCAGGCCTTCATTAGACAGTGAACTGAGGTCTTGTGTCAGCTAGGATATGTGAACATTTTTTTTTCCTTTTCTTTTTTCTTTTTCTCTTTTTTTTGTTGTCTTTCTTTTGTTCACCTTGGATGAACTGACACAAGGTGTTTTAGGATGACATAATGCATCAAAATGGGAAGATGGGTATTTTTATTATTTAGTTTGCTTGTTTTACATTTCAGACTGGTCTTCAAGGCAGCTTAAAACAAACCAAACATGACAACGTGGCCTCATCTTCTGCCCCAAAAGATGCAGAATAAAAAGTAGGGAAGCTGTGAATCATTCTGGGAATGGGGCTTTTGCTTTGAAGATTCTTAGTGATAATTTGAAAAATTACAAATAATGTCATGTAATAATGTAATGAAATGTAAATGACTGTTTCAATTATATATATGTAAAATTGGATGGGACCAAGAGTTTGGTGTGCAGATTCCTGCTCTCCCAGGGCAACAACAACAGGCGTGTGTGTGTCCTACAGATTTTTGTCTACTATCTCCTTAAAGCCCTCCAATACATGTTACAAGTCCTCATCACAATTTATTAATGTTTTATATCTTTCTAATGTGAAAAGCTTTACACAGAAAATGGATGTTTAACCTTACTTGCTGCAGTTTTGGTCCTTGATTCTTTAATTTTTTTTTTTTTTCTGTCCTTGATTATAATGGTAAAACAGTTTTTTAACATTCTAGCAACTCTTTGGTATTTTTTAAATTCCTACTGTGTCTAGTACTTTGGTTTTCTCTTCCCTAAACCAAACAATCCCAATCTTCTCAGTCTTTACTCACAATTTGTGACTCCTGAACTTTTGATCCTTTTCATCCTTCTTGGGACTAGATTTTCTCTCATTGATTATGACCTTTGTAAGTAGTTTCTCATAGCCAGATACAGAATTTAGCTAATACCTTTCCAAAGTCAACCAGAAGAAACAAATTGCTTTCTGAGTCTTATACAGAGTGGTGTTTTTGTCTTACATTTATGCAGTTGATCAATTTATTCCACGGGTGATACTTTGCTCTGGTCCTATTTCTTCAGGGCATTTATTTAATCAAGATAATTTTGTATGATGATTTAATCAAGATGATTTTGAATTCTGACCATGACCTTTGAAGAGCTACCAGGCTCTTCTAGCTCTGTTTTTTTCTTCAAATTTGACAGGAACACCTTTGACTCTCCTTATCTTAGATGAGCTGGCATAGCCAAAAAGATTTTTTCCCCATTCATTAAATTTCCTGGCAGATTGCAATCAGCAATTATAAAAAGACTGTAAATCAGTCATAGATACTAGAAAAAAATTCTAAAGACTGCAGTAGCCATCTCTCACAACCTGGATATGTTATTCTTCCAAGATATCCTAAAGCAACAGTTTTGAATGATTTGGCAGGTAGAATGAATCCCATACTTTAGTTCAAATCATACACTTGAAACAAGATGTTTGTTTTGGCACCTTGATAGCAAGAAGAGGGAAGGGATTGATATTTCAGTGGGAATACTCAACTAAGTGGGTGCAGCAGGAATGAGAGACGTGTTTGTTTCATCCAGTAGTAGGCTTCTCCCAGAACCTGGAGAACCACAGCTGAGCAGCATAGTTCCATGTCACAGCATTTCTGGGTAAATACTATGATAGTTGGTGAGTTAGGCAATGGTTAATAGAACACATGAAGATTTTTATTTTATTTACCCTTCTGGCCCATGTTTCTTAGTAGGGAGAGATGATTGAGAGGATCTTATCAAAACACACAAATATCTCAAGGGTGGGTACCAAGAGGATAGGACCAGACTCTTTTTGGTGGTGCCCAGCAGCAGGACAAGGGGAGGCAGGTACAGACACAGAAAATTCCATGTAAATATGAGGGAAAACTTCTTTACTTTGAAGGTTACAGAGCATGGGAACAGGCTGCCCAGAGAGTTTGTGGAGTTTCCTTCTCTGGAGATGTTCAAAACTGTGGAGGTTTGGGTTGGCTCCCTCTCAAACCCAGCTGTTGACCACACAGATTCCCATCCTCCAGAGAGAGAAAAAAAAGTGCCAAAAGAAAACTGTAGTAAAAATATATACATACTCACATATATTACAGTTATATACAATTAAATACTATGAATATACAGAACAAGAATTCCAAATAACCCCAAAAGGGAAAAGGGGGGAAAGGGAAAGGGAGAGGGACAAAAATGGGTAAAACCAAAACAAAACAGATACACACACACTTGTAAACTCAGGAAAAAGCTCAATAAAGTAACTAACAAAATTAATTCTCACCAAACTTCCCTAAAGAGAAGTTCCTCTACCTCCACGTGGCTTTCAGGCAACAGCTCATATAGATAACAGCTAAGCTAACACATTGAGACCTGCTGTCCTCCAAACACCCGAAAGGAAGAGAGAAAAAACTCCCTCCTTCGTCTTTATATACATCTGATTACATGAAGGAATGGTGTGGAATACTTCCTTAGTCATAACCCTGTTACCAGGGAAGGCCCAGACCAAAACCAAGAAAACCAAACCACTACAAAAGCCTGGACATGATTCTATGCAGCCTGCTCTGGGCAAACCTGCTTTAGCTGGGGTGTTGGACTGGATGATCTCCAGAGGTCCCTTCCAATCCTAACCATTCTGTGATTCTGTAGTATAACACTGTTGGCTGCATTTTCACATAAGGCTTTAATTGACTGTTCAAAGTGTTTTCTGAATCCTGAGTGAAGCCACAGATACGCTGCAGTCACACAAACTTCAAATAAGTAAAAATAATATATTTTAAGTGTTTAAAAAGGTTGGGAAAAAAGAGTGGATATAAACAGGTGGAGATCAAAAATCAAAGCTTATGATCTAGATTGTGAACCAGCTGCTGATCAAATCAGTGCTCTCAAAATACTGGAAGTATAGGAGCACTTAATACAAATATGAGTGCTAACTTTCATAAATGATCTCATTTCTGTGTGTTCTTTTAGAGTAAATGGTTACAAGAAAGTTCAAGGACAGACCAGTAAACCTGAGATAATAAAAAATGCATTTTATTGTCAAGGGACTCTTGCAATAAAAATACGATACATATTTTACTGCCAGCATTGTGATTTATTATTTCGTCTTTAACTCCTTACCCTTTACTTCAATTTTTACTCCAATTGTCCTTTAACTTTCTTCTTTAATAGCATCACCCACCAGTGTCACTGTGTGTCCTCCCACAGGAACGTGAGATGGAGTTGGCTGTCAGTAAAGGACACGAGGTGGTGATTAATATTCTGGGTGTACAACTGGACTGATGTCTCACCGTTATTGAAAGTATTTTATGGATGTTTCTTCTTGAAGCACATCTACAGCCATAAGTATTTGATTTTAAGGATGTATCTTTGAATAAATGTTGATCATGTTCTTTTCAATGTGCCTCTGATCTCTTTTTAAAAATTTAAGAATAAGAAGGTGGTTCCCAAGAACTGTGATAACAGATGTACAACAGTTTTGGGAGAAATACATGAGGATTGCTGGCAAGGAAAAAATTAACCTAAATTTTCTTAGTACTGCCTCTACTACAAAATCTACTAAAAGGTGGGGTTTTAACCTATTGCACGGTTTTGGTTAGATCTTCTTTGCCTGTAATTACTAAATGCTTTTGACATCTGGGTTTCTGATGTCTGCTTGCCTCAGAAAATTCCAGGGTGCTACATTAATTCTGTCATCTTACATGTGAAACAGGCAATCTCAAGTCTTATCCCCCATTTCATTAACTTCTTGATGTGATCTGGAGGACATTATATAATCATGGAAATAGGTTCCAGGCCATTTTCTAAAAAAATGTCAACTGCACTCTGAGCTCAAAACTTTTTTTTTTCTTATCAGGGATATGATTGTAGGAGATAGTGAAATGATTTATACAGAAAAGATTAAGTAGTCAGTGCTGGAAAAATGTGTGCATGTAACCTCTAGTTTACATTTGCTGTCAGCTAGGACATTCATGTTGTTCATGGCATATCCTCAATACCTGCAAGAGTCCACTGAATGATGTGCTGTTTTTTTGTAATGGAACACAATTATAATTAGCAGAACTATGCAAAAAAACTGCAAATGCAATCTTGTCTTGTGTTCTTTGAAATAAAACTGTAACTTCTAGCCACATTCCTATTCTGTTTCACACAGAGCCATTCTTTAATTAGTTTAGTTGTTGGATGATAGAAAGAGGATATATCTACCTTTCCTAAAACACTGAGGTCTCTAGATAGTATTAAGTTCTATAATTTTCAATATGATTAATTTGCCATATCATTCCCTCTTCTCAATTAGATTCATGGTTGAGTGTTCTCTATTGGAACTGTAAGTTACAAAAAGACAGAGACTTCTTCACTGATAAGTTAAAAAGCTTGTCTGAATTTGGAGGGCTTGCTGCTAAATGAACAAATAAAAGAAATTACAGCTTTCCCCATTATGGAGTGCTAGCAGAGTTTATGGCTTGTTTCCTGTTCTCCCTTTTTTGCTTTTACAGGTTGAACTTGTTCTCAGAATAGAATAAGTTAATAGGACTTCTGTTGTTCCAGTTTTGCCTTTCTAAAATCATAACAGTAAGTAGTGATTTTTTTTCATGTTTTTTCCTCTTATGCTCCTGGGTCTTTGATATGTGATTTGTTGTCGAGTAGTCTGAGCAGTGTCTCTGGGGATTCACTAAATAACTTTGACAGAAGAGATAACATTTTTGAGGCTTTAGTGTGTATGTGGATGGTTCTACTCTGCAGTCTTGGCTTATGCAGGATAAGGGGACCAACAGTCTAGTCAGTGTTGATAATTTCTGTAAAGAGATCCCATTGATTCCCCATTGCCTGAGGGGTATTGATCCCTTTGAGGATAAGTACTTTAGAATTTGCTGGTCTGGGGCTTTACGGTTCTTAAGAATTTTGTTGGAGCTTAGAAATCACCAGCATCATTGGAACTAGTTCCTAAATACATATTCAGTGTTTTTCATGGGGAGAGGCAGAAAGAGGATTTTTGGGGAAAATCCTACCCTCCCCATTTAGAAAAAAACCTTCTTTACCATTTCTTTAAAATTAATGGAAAATTCTGTACAGTAGAATGAAGTGAGGAGGATTTGATCTTTTTCCATGTGTGCTGTCTTAAAACAATCCATCTTGGCTATAACATTTCATGTAACTAAACCTCCTGATTGTTTCTATGCTTGATGGTATCCCTTCCCTTGTTTGAAACCCTCAGAATTTTATTTTATTCTTTGTCTTAGGACAAGGGCTATTTTTGGGGGGTAGATGATAATAGGTCTAAATTTTACCTATCTAAAAAATACAGACCAAATCTCAGTTCATCACCCTGTTCCTTTTGTAATTATTGCAGAGAAGTGGGCACTTCCAAAGAGCAAATGATACCACCTGATCTAGAAGTGTCTGTCTTTATAGGGACCCTGATAGTCTGACAATCAGAGGATACCCAGCAGGGCAAATGGCCCTGGGCACTACTGCAGGAGTGACAGTGATACTATTGATATGATGCACCACCTCTTTTATTCTCAAGAAATGGTGCCTCAGAAAGAAACTCTTTTCCTGAATGTAAAGAATACTTGTTTAGTGATTCCCCTTGATTCTTGCCTGCATGATACTGAAATTTTCAGTTCTCTTAGTGACACTGGTGTCCTCAATTACTTTTCTTTGACTTGTCACTTACTGTAGAAACTCAGGCAGACACATTTATTTTTTTCCATGGAAAAGGAGCAGCTGAGCCCCTGTGTGTTAGTGCATCTTCTCATCTCAGCTGGTTGCGTAGGAAAACTCATTGCAACTGTAGCTCTTGTTCTTCATCCCCCTTGAGGGAGGAGGTCAGTTGTGTGCCTGCCAATGCTATGAAGACATTACCAGGGTGTGCTGTGGCATGATGGTAGCTCTTCAAGCTGGACAGAAGGTGCTCTATTTTTAGCCTAGAAAGCCTCCAGCTCTTGGTCAACTGCTGCACTTCATGAAGGATCCAGATGCAAGCTTCCCTAAAGGCAGCTGAATCTGGCTGTCAACACTAGCTCATATGTGCACATTGCTACATTTAGCATTACATTGTGTTTCGGAGAACAAATGCTTAAAAAAAGCATCAAGTGTACAATTTGCAAGTGTTTATTTAGCAGAAGCATAAGATGTTAGGTGTTACTAACACAGTCAAGTGAGGGTGACTGCTCACAGGTTGCCTCGCTGGCAGAAAGCTTCTATAAAGTTTCACCTGTTAAAAATTAGGCTGTTATGTTTAAAAGAAGGTGAAAGAAATTAGTGTTAAACTGAGTTTTAGATGTTTATATTGTATGTTTTATTACAAATAATTAAAAAATGGCTCAGTGTGATGGATGAATGATCTTTATGTGGTGCCCAGAATTACTGGATGGAAAGTGACACACTGATTCTGAGTTAGTAGCCTTCAGTACAGATTTAATAGCTGTTTCTTCCAGTAATGGTTTTATTGCTCATCCTATCCAAAATTAAAGTAACATTTCTCTGCCTTAAAGCCACAGAAATCAGTGGAAAATGTCCTAAATCCTACCTGTTCCTGGGGAAATGCACTAAATTTGACATGTTTATCAGGCGGATGTTGAAGAATGAATTACCCATTCATGTTAGACACCATAGCAGGCCAAAGAAATGAGTCATCTGCAGCATCTGGTCTGATCTACACATCACTAATTTGGCTGCTACCTTCACACCAGCCATCCTATTTCCAGCCTATATTACTGTTTACTCAAGGACAAATATATCTCATGTTCCTGAACCAATCTTTTGTGATAATTTCTGAAAGGCAGATTGGGAATCTCCATCTCAGGTTCTTTTCTATCCATGTCTTTAGACTTACCAGTAGATTTCTGTTTTCTGAGGAGGTGTCTGATTGGTATGTGACCTCTGATAACTGATTTTTGAGTTCAGCCAACATGTTCAACACCTTCATGGGAATCCCTTCCAGCTCTGTGGATTTGAATGAAAGAAACCTTTTCATGGAGTTTCTGATCTGTTGCTCCTTCACTGTAAGTTGTCCTTCTCTTGTCCAAAATGTACTGATTCATCTGGAGGTGGACATTGAGGCTCAACTTTCCTTCAAGGATCGAAGCAAAAAGGTTATCAACTAATTCTCTGTGTCCTGTATTGTTTGTAACCAGATTGTCTCTTCCATCCAGCAACAGACCTTCACTTTGCTCAAATTTCTTTTGCAACTGGCTTACCTGTGGAGACCCTTCTTGTGACTCTTCTTTAGCTCCAGCTGGGCTGTAGCCTCTTGCATTTTTTTCTTTTATTAAAAATTTTTTTGGGCAAAGTATTTTAATTTGTTTTTTTTTTTCTTAGTGCAGATGTCATTGATCAATTTGTTCAGCTACCTAGAATGAAAGAGAAAAAAAAAACCCTAAAATCATTATTTTTGTAAAGAAAAATGTCATTATCCTTCATTGAGTTAACAAAAAACCACAAGACCATCTGAAAAAGCAATTAATCCTCCAAGAATTAATTCTTCTATTAAATTATTTTTTCAAGATGATGTACAAAACCTAGAGCACATGTTGTAAAATAAACAAACATTACTAAGTATGAAAATAAACAGCGCATTTGTTTCTTATCTTTTAGAATCAGAGATAATTTGGTGAGAGAGGGAACTAGAACATTGTCTAGAACTACAAACAAGGATTCTTTTTGTGTGTTTTTCCAGGAAAAGGAGTTGCTTGTATAGTGGTTAATTCAGGCAGCCTATTCATAAAACCCTTCATTGAAATTTGTTCCTTTTCCCTTTTATTTTTTTTTTCCCCTGAGAATACAGCTCAATGTTTGTTGATAAAACAGCTTGCTTCCCCCCAGATGGTAGTGCTGAAGCTGCCCAAGAGCAGATGAGAAATTACACAAATGGAGGTCTGCTTCTTTTTAGGGGAAAAAAATACACAAAACATATGCTGACTATTTGTTGCCCTAAACCATGCCTCATTCACTCAGAGAATTAATGACTGTGGCTTGAAAGTATAAATAATGAGCTCAATTTATTTGGAAGGGGAAGGATATCTTCATCGTGGGCTACTGGATTCCAAACAGTTGGCTGTAAAGATAGATGAATGCATAAATCCAAAGTTTTAAAAATAATTAGAACCAGAAACTTTCTGCTTAGCTCTAAAGAAGAAAAAAAAAAGAAAAAGAGCAGAAAAAAACCCCACAAAAATAATGGAGCACACAGTGAAAAATTTGCATTTAAAATAGAATTTGTGAGGCAAAATACCTGATTGGTTCCTGTTAAAGTCTGCCAGAGGGAAAGAAACCCTTTTCTGTTGGCTAAGGGTATTATACTTGATGATGTCTATCTGCTTTGTGAGTGTGCTGCTTTAGATTAAATAGTCTGAAATTTACTATCATAAAAATTAGTGTTTCCAGAATCAGAGAAAACAGTGAAGAAGTTGGGCAGAAAGGTGTGAATTGAATAACAGAAAGGTGTGAACTAAAAGTAGACAAATACAGCAGCATTCCAAGGGAATGGTGAACTCACCAAGAGAATCTTGTCCTTGGTGGAAGCAAGGGAAGGAAGAACAGCAGTAACAGAAGGTGTTGTGTCTATACTGAAAAGTAGAGAATTCTGTCACACCTCAGAACTACCTGAGATAATGAAATAAAATAACTTATATTCAAATTTATTAATATATAATCTGTGTATAATCTAATTATTTTTTTTAACAAACACTATAGTTTTTCTCTTGTTACTAAATACATCTTTCTGTCTCATCACTGGACATGGAGCTCCATTTAAGTGTTCTACCACAATTCCATGTACTCTCGGGAAATAGAGGTGATTCTATAAAAAAACCGTAATGTTTAGCAAAACAGTTACAAGTCAGAGTTTGGAAAGGTACTAAAAATCTATCTCAGTTTTCTGTAGTACTTGAATTCTATTTAATTTTATCATTGCATATTTTATGTAAGCAACATTAGTATAAAACCAACAGTTTTTGGATGTTTACTTATTTCCTATCTGTTGTTATAAATGAAATCGAGGTTATTTCTGCAACTGCAAACTAGTCTCCATTTTAGAGTCCAGTAACTTAGGGGCAGGTGGAAGGCTTGGTATACAAAGCACAATTTATGCAAGATGACTTGATGGAAGAAGGAGGTGAGGTGATGAGCATATGTGAGAGATACAGCAGACAGCGAGGTCGTGGGAAAAAGGTTTATGGTGATTCACGTTGAATAGCTATTAAGATCCAGGTTAATTTAGTATTTGTCCATGAAAAGAATTAGTGAAGGGCTGGTCAGCGTGCTGCAATTTGTAAATTACCAGGAAGATAAACCCTGAGATGGGCTTTGATTCCTGTCAAGGCTGTAGGGTGTGAGGTGTGGGGTACAACCCCAGCCACGTTCTGCAGTGAGCTGGGGCCCACATCCCTTCAGACAAGCCCTGGCATGCTGCCTCCTGCTGCTTTCCCAGCCTGCCTTTCAAGAGTGGTCTTTGTCTGTCTGCCAAAAGAGCGGCACCTGGAAAATGTTGGAGAGAAGCAGATTGTAAAAAAGCTGTGAAATATTCTGGACATTTCAGCTGGCAAAAAACCCCACATTCCTATAGACAGGTTTCTTATCTGTACAGGGTTTAGGTCTAGAGGAAATTAAGATTTCATTAGATACAATATTTATTTCACTTTACTGGTCAATTAGAAAAAGAAAATCACATTTTCTTTGGCCTGTGCTATTTGCTTGCTGAGAATACTGCTACACTGGAGTTACAGAAGAAATGTAGTCATTATTGTAATTAATTCTCTAAATATATATACATATAATTAGGTATTTTCATACTTTATTGTTAAAGACAAACCTTATTTGGTGTTACATATTATGAAAAGTTCTACTGGATCTCCATAACAGGAGAAGAAATGAGAAACATAAATTTGTTAAAAATGGCCCCCATATGTTCACAATAACTCCTTTTTGATTTGAAAGTGAAGTTAATACTGTTATTTATGTTTTCAAGTGAAATACTTAGAAATGCACACAAGAGTGAAGAAGCCACAAGGTTCAGATGGGTTATTTAAATGTTCACATCAGAGCAGGAACAGAAGTTGAAATTCACACTTTCACATTGGGGAAGAACAACTAAGACTCAGTTTCAATTCTTTGAAATAAAAGCACTTGTGACAGTGTTTCCTTCTTCCTCCCATTCACTTGATGACAGTTTCCACAGGAGCTATTCTCAGGGAGTGACATCTCTGAGGTTTTTTTACAGGATAATTTGAGACCATTAACATAATTTTTCTTAGTCTGTAGCTCCAGCTGCTGCAATTTGTCTTCAAGATTCATGAGTACTAAAATTCACAAAATTTAATTTAAAATGATGGAATATATTTCCATTCATTTGCCAATGAGAAACAACTGCAATAAACACAGAGGGAAAATAAATGGAAGAAATGGATGGTGTAATCATGCATATGCCATTGCCAGCCCCATCTCCTTGGGCTGTCTCTGTGCTTTTATGCTGTATCATTTAATCAAACACTACTATATTGGAAGAGCTTCTTGGGATATGAAGCAATTAATTTTTAATGATATTTTTTATGACTTTCACACATGCAGAGTGGGCCCGTGCAGCTGTATCAAGTTTTGTCAATTTTACTAAGTGCACATTCTTGCAAGAGACCCTGCCAGTCACAGCATGAAGGTCTAATAGTTCAGCCCCCAGCACCAAATTGCATGTTCACCTGGGATTCTGTTTTCCCCTTTGTCTACACCATATAGTATTGTCATTTTTACTTTGCAGACAGGGAATATCAGACTTCCAGACAAAATCCTGACTTCCATAAAATAAAAGGAGTATGTAGGGCTACTCTTGATTTATGTTGGACTCTGCAAATAGAATGTTACCTTTAATTTCAAACAATGGAGCTACAAGCTGCTTTTTATCCTGTGACTGTTGCATTTTGTATTTGTAAGTCAAGTTGGAAGGTGATGCACTTTCCTGTAACACAGGGGATCTCATTCTAGAACTCAGATATGCCAGCCCGACTATTTAAAAGGTTTTGTATAAATATGAGTGAAAGGTGTAGTATCTGAAGTGTGACTTCTATATCTGGTTCTGTCAGATGCATCTTTTTCCAATTGCTCAGCTACTTAACCTTGTTTAAAAAAGGTATGAAAATGAAACCTGTTAACTCTAGACTGGAGAGGTCCTGCTTCCCACTCGCATCTGTCACACAGGCAGATGCAGTGCACTTGGCCAGGGATCAGATCCAGCTGAGGACAGAAGTGTGAAAGCCCCCTCTGTTGTAAAGAGCTGAGGAGTCGATCTGGGTCCCTGAGCCCCAGGGTGGGTTTTCTGAGCAGACCAACTGAGTGGCTTCTGCAATACAAGGGCTGGGGCATGCTCAGGAGTCACACTGGCCTTACCTGTTCTCAAACTGCACATGCCTTACAGAATCTCCAGGTGGTTTTATCCTCTGGTAGTCAGTATGAATGGGACAGAATGTGAAGATGGCCATGGATTTACACTAGGATCTTTTAATTATGGTGCCCACTGAGTGCTCTGTAAGAAAAGCAGGGAGTCAGCTGTGACCTGTCTTGCCATCATGGTGAGACATCCCATGTTGCATCTGTAAGTCTTTCCCTTGGCTGTGCGCTGAAGCTGGCAACCCTTTCACCTTCAGGTTTTGACAGTAACTTTTCTAATAAAAGCTTCTAATAAAAGTCAATCAGCAAATTCCTGATCAGCTTTGTGAAGCATAGTTAGTGAATAATATATGCAAATTTTCTGGATCAGAGTAGGCGTCAGTATGGGTGTCATAATGTCAGATTTGATGACAATTTCTGGAGAGTTCAGGTTGGATCAAATCCATGCAACTTCACTTGCAGGCTGTTTTCTTTTCCAGTGGTGGCTGATTTTTTTTATTTCACTGCCTAAAGTCTGTTCGAGTTCATACATAGAATATTCTTGATAATTGGCAGTTGCCTATTTTTCCCCAGCATTATTCTTGAAAAAGGTGGAACAACTATTGCTGATTTTTTTTTTTAAACTTCCCCAGGAGGAGAGATCAAGTCTGAGAGGTGTTAACCTGAGAAATGATAATGCAAAAATTCAGCTAAATTCCAGGCAACAGAAAACTGTAGTATGCACCACTGCCAGCCTCAACAATTGTCCTGTAGAAATATAGTCTTCAGGCAGAAATACACAGGGAATAGCATCCTCTAAGTGAGCCACAGTGTGCCAGCTGGTTCATGCTAGGCATATTAATATTTTATTTAAAAAGGTGCCTAGAGATTTGGGAGATTTTGAAGCATGGCTATAAGGTTACATCTTGAACTTGTACTCTGGATGAAGGAAAATGGTGGTCCCTGTGCTCACTATATACTCTGCTCCTATAGCTAATATCTGTCTGCTAACTGAATAAAATAAGGCATCCTTTCACCTCTTAAAAATACCTGTATTTTGCAGCAATGAGTTCCTCAAATGTAATTAAGTCATTGAGCTTTAATCAATTTAAGTGATCAAGATTTAATTGGATAGCATCTTTATAAAATACAGTTCTATAAAAAAATCAAATTAATTTACACTACTTTTCTGGAATCTGTAGCTAAGGACAGAATTTATATAATTTCTAAGCTGCATCCTTGGTAGTCAGTGAAGCAAAGAAATTATAGATGTTCTCCCAAAGTGAAGTGAGAATTTGCTGTATGAGTGTAGAATTGTGGGACAAATAATGTTAGATGCAACCAAAACATGTTTAATGGAGATGAATTAATGTTGTAATGGCAGAGTAAGAAACAAACCTTACTGTTAAAAGAAAACAGCATACAACCAACCACAGTAGGATCAACAGAATAATAGGATCAGTCATTCTTGATACTGGAGTGAAGTAATGTTGAATGAAATAATGGGTATGTCTTTGGGAAATTATGTTTTATTTTTACATTGCAGTGAGGAATTCGACTTGTCTTAGACTCTCATCCCTATTATGAAAGCCTAAATTTCTGCCTACATATATCGAACAATATCAGTTGGATTAAAACAGGGAAGAGACATTTTGAATTCCTCCTATTTCCATAATGAGATTTTTTTTCCTACCCACCTCTAGCTAAAACCTTGTCTTCTTGCAACCTACAACATTAACAGCAGCTGTTGATGCACTGGCACCTTTCTTCAGTTGACTGCTGCTGGAAAAAGTGCCAGAATACACAAACAGGAAACTCTAACTGGGCAGAACCTTCCATGTAGCCTGTGCTCTTTCTGTGCATGATCAGAAGCCACTGCTTCCTTTGGCTCAGGTAGAAAAGTCATAGTGGATGTTGAGGAATCAACAGGAAAAAGAGGTTCCCACCATACTCATGCAAAATTGTAATTAAATACAGTCAGAATTAAAATTTTACTATTATTTGTCCATTGTGCACATGTCAAAATTAATGTATAGCTGTAATGGAAACCATATTTTCTTAAATATTTTCATAGAAGCAAAAGAGGAAAAATAATGTTTCTTGGATTCTTATTGCCTAACTATTCTTAACTCTCTCTGTCTGTATTTGTGTGAGTTCAATTTGTATTGAAACAGGGCTGAATCCCTAATGGCCTCTGCTATTTTTTTCCCTGAGATATGAAAAGAAGTGTTTATGGTGCTGTAAAGGTCAGACTGAGGAGCCTGAATTCTCCTTTCACTTGCTTTGGTTTTCCTCTAGTATTATTCCATTTCCTCATGTGTGTTTACTTTTGATATAAAATTCTGTATGAGGAAATTGAAACCACACAATAGAATGCAAGAAGTGAGGCAGCACACTTTGGAACTCAGGTCTTCTCTGCAAATAGCTTCTGTTCCCAGGCATTCTGCATATCCTAAATTTCAGGTGTTTATTAATGTAGTCAGCAAACACAACAAAATATATTCATTTTTAGTTATGGCAAGTGTTTATTAAACAGATCATTGATTATGATAATTGTATGGCTTATGGGGAATTAACAAGTGTGTCTAAAGTTAGGCATGTTGGTAATTTTGTTATCTGGATTTTTCAGATATAATAACAAGTATCGTATTGCAATGCAGCAGAATGTAGAACTATCTGTTGTATCAGAATTATGTCCTGAAAACAGCAGTTACCTGAGTAACTCTACTTTGGCTAAATTACCCAGCTGAGAAGTCCATCTGAGCTTTTCAAGGCTCTGACCTTGCCTTTATTCTGTAGCCACAGGTGTCAGAGGCATGTCCTGTGTTTCCATGAGCACAGTGAAAAGCACCCTAACATTTGTATGGAAAAAATCAACTTTGCTTATGTCTCCTTTGCTCTACCCAAGGCATAGTCATTTTCTGTAATGATATTTAATATTCCCTTTTGCGTTCTTTGACATTATCTAGTAGTTGAATCCAGACACCAGAATCTAGGTGTTTAAAAGATCAAACAATTAACTTTCCGCTAGTAGGATGCAGAAGTATTTCTCTTCCACCCCTCCAAAAAAACCCCAAAAACAAAACCCAAAAGCAAAACAAAACCCAGACCTTAAAGAAGATAGATCGAATTATCAATTCAGAAGTCTATGTTACATTTACAAATAGACCTCAGGGTTTAATGGGATATAAATTATGTGTGATAATCCAGTGTGTACCCCCACTGAGTAGTGATGTAGTAGAGAGGACAAGGCTCTCCCTGGACAGTAAGTGGTGCAGGTTCTTTAATTGTAGCAACCTTCATCTCAGTAACTGCATTCAGTAGTTTGAAAGATTTGTGGTGAGAGGGGGCATGCGAAGAATAATTCTGGTAATATTCATGTTTGTAAAGTTATATTTGAACAGTATTTGCAAATGCATTCTAAATTGCAAAGGTTTTATAAGAAAAGCCATGAAAATGCTGTAAGTGCCACGTGTATGTTGGCTAACTTAGTTTCTATAAACTGGTGTGTGAAACAGGCATTTGGGCTGTTTCTTTTTTTTATTTAACATTTATTAAATCTATTTTTCATTTCCAACGATGGCATGAGCATCACACAGCTTTATGCATTTGTATATGAAGATTATTGTTAATCATGCTTTGCCTATATTGTTGTACATGGTAAGAGTCTTTCTTTTTTTCTTAAGAACAAACTTCTATTGTTTCTGCTTGCAGAGTAATTTTTAATATAATTTTTCCCTTTAGCCAACTTGTCTAATTAGCAAATGCTTTCTGAAATTTGTTTGGGTCAGTTGAAGGACCAGAGCTGTGACACGTGTGCCAAAAATGGGCAAGGCAGAACATCTGGAGTGACTTAGTTGAAAAAGAATATTTATATAATTAATTAGTAGAAGAACCTAAGAAAATAGGAGGAATAAGTCTCTGTGGCTGAAAGAATGCATAGTAATTTTTTCTGAGAACTTGGTGACAAATTTTGTAGAGCTCAGGAAGGCATTTCTCAGGTCTTGCTATCAGTAATATCAATGCATATTTGGGATGTAATAAATCCATGTTCACAGTCTTACTGTCAGCTCAGCAGAGCAATAACTGCCCTGGAATTGCCTTTCTTCAGATGATGTACTAAGTTCTTCTGGCACAATTCCAATATCTGCAAACATTACGGTTTTATTTTAGTATTAAAAAGTGTCACACTCTCCTTTTATTTATTTATCGTTCCATCCTATTTTGTAGAACAGATTCATGCTTCTCCTAAAAGGTTGTGTTATCAGTTCGAATATGCCTCATGGTGATAAATATCAAACCAATGTGATGGTTTAAGTAAAAATAAATTACCTGTTTAGTCTGGCAATAAGTAGCGATGACAAGGCTTAAACAACTATGGATGTCTAAGTAAGCACTTGCTCCTAAACAAGGCTCTTCTGTAACTAGGTTAAAACATAAATAATCTGCTGTGTTTGCCCATGTTGGTCACGAATAAGCTGACCATTAATCTGTTTATAGAAAAATGCACATAAATCAAAGGAGATACATAACCATAAATCTGGAACAACATATACGTGAATTGAGTTTTTATTCTATTTTTGAAGCAAATAGAGATTCTTTTGTCGCCTGAAGTTGTTATGGTCATGACACAGACAATATATTTTCTCTTAAAAAGACAGTACTATCAATACTACTCAGAAACTGTTTCTTGTTTCCCAGGAACACTTCCCCCCCTCCCCTCCCTTGTTTTTCCCACTGTGTATAGCTTAAAATAGATGAGAATATTACACAGAAGATTTGTAGGCAGTGATTTTTGTGGGTTATTTCCTTATCTGAAACTATTTTTTTTCAGTCTCATACATGTTAGTAGCCAGATGTGTAGATGTTTCCCCTACTACCTCCAGGACTGGAGCCTCACAGGACACGTATTGCATCAGTAGTGGATGTGTCCTTGGGGATGATGGGATGGGGTTCCATCTATTAACTGGACCATATGCTGAATAGAAGAGGTGGCTTTTCCCTTAGTGCTCAGTAATTTTGGCAATGATAATAACTCTCCTGGTATATTAAGCACATATTACAACAAAACCTTATCCAAATTAGGGTAGAATTATCCTTACAGATATGGAACATTTCTAAACTAGTTAACTTTGTTAAAATGATGCTTGATGTCCACTTGAAGCTTATTAAGGCTTAACGGGAGAACAAAACCTCTAATGCTTTAAGTAGGCCCTGATTTTTCCTTCCTGTTACATCAGTGCTTCACTCTTTTTACTGCTGGCTTTTTTTTTTTTAATGTCCTGCCTGAATTTTACTTGCCTTCTTGCAGTGCACAAAAGTATTCCGCTCTCTCAGAACACAGAAAACTGTCTATTCTAAAATAGCAATTAGGGGAAGCAGTAAACCCAGACTTTGAGGAGGGAAACACATGGGACTAAGCAAGAAGACAAGTAATTAGCGAGTAGCAGATCAGACCTGGGGGAAGATTTTGAGAGGAGAAGCTGTCAAAATGTTCTAGCCTGTAGGGAAATAGGTTACCCACCTGCCTTGTTGGAACTGGAATAGCTCTTCTGCTTGTTTGCCATCCTTAGGATTCTCTAAGATTATTTTCACTGTTTCCAGTAAGAAACTGTGTAATGGAGGCCTAATTCTAGGGAAAAATAAAACCCCAAACCCAAAAAACACCAAACCACAAAGATGATGGTTGTATTTCTCATGGCTAAGGACAGAGAAATGGCTTGTTGCTGGCAGTTCTGCAATATGGTACCTGCTACAGAAACAAACAGAAGCCCAATTTTGTTACAGGGGGCAAATTTCTTTCTGTGTCCTTGAAAATCTCCACGAGAATGCAAGCAATGATCTTCATTTGCAAATTGTTGAAGTTGTTGCCATTATGTGTTACCTTATCTTACCCTAATTTCCTTAGCTTGTAGTAGCTGTGGCCTATTTACTTTTGAAGTCTAACTCATCTTGGTTTAGCAGGGGCATGCTTACCTTGGGCAGTTTCTATTCCCTCTAGAAACATGCTTTTATGATTATGATGTTTATAAGCCTCGAGCAAGTGGGTGGGACAACAACGCTCAACTCCAGATGGCCCAGTTTTAATGTTACTGACATGGTTGTCCCTCTCTTTATTTTTTTGGTATTTTTTTGAACAACAACCTTTTTCTTATTTGCACAAAGTACATTTCTTAATACAAATGATTTTTCTGTGATTTGTTTTTATTCTGAGGTATTCCATGGACTGCTTCACTCACTATGTCTCCTTTTTTGGATGGCTTTTAAAGACATGAAATGTATCTCATTTGCCTTCTGAAATACATGAGCTGAATAGCCTGTGAAAACTTAATGCCCATTGATGTTGAAAGCTATAAGACCAATGTCAGGTTATTTGAAAATCAAAGTAATTATGAAAGTAAAATGATCTGAAATCAAATGATCAAAAATCAAGCTACATTTTGTCTGCTAAGTCAACATGGCCAGATAAACCTTCTTTTGCCTATGGATTTCTGCCATTTTATGGCTGGTTTAGTTAAAAACTATAGATTTCAACTTTTGCTGAGGTTGGGGTAATAAATTAGAAGAACTTTTACTTCAGTTCGCCTTCTTAATTTTAACATTTCACTTAATTCTCAGCTTGCTTCCAATCCATTTGCACCACAAAGACAGAGAAAGCCAGTCACAGTCCTTGCTGACACAAGAGCTCTCTTTTCAGACCTCTGCCTGTGAAGAAAGAGGCTACAAAGAGAGAACAGGGGATCTCTAACAAAGTTACCCACTCCCACCGTGGTCTCTTAGCTCCCCTGTGTCAGTGGCATTGGTAGAGCAGGATGGCAGATGTTCCTAATGAAACATGAATGTTCAGGAATCAAGGGAGTTGGTTTAGTTTAAATACGAGTTTTAATTTCCTGATGTTCATTTTCAGTTTCTTATCTATTTTCGGTTCTAAGAATATTGTTAATATTGTTACCTTTTTGAAAGATATTAACTCTGCATTTTTCCTCCCTGCAAAAGAATTCTTTAAAGTGTCTAGCTGAAGGCCTATTTTAACATCTTTTTTTGGGAGGTTTCTTCAGCAGCTGCACAATATAATTTGAAATTGATATACCCGTCTAAGAGAGATATTTTCTTGTGCAATCCTACTTAGCAGTTTTGTCTGTACTTGATATAGAATAGATCTCAAATTGATCAGAGATTTGTCCAGGTTCAAGGCTCCTTGTTTCTTCACTGACTTCTTATTCAGGTTAGTCTTGATTACTCAGTTCTCTTCTTTAAGAATTTCTGATTTGGACAACGTGCTCTTGGAATGTTTAAAACCTCTTCCCTTTCATTGTTTTCTGAATGCCATGTCAGAGAATGAATTTGTCCTCTGTTGACAGATAAAAGTTCACTAAAACAGGTGTTGTTCAAAACTAAAACCCATTGAAGAACGGGTCATACTGCACAGCTCAAAGAAGAAACCTGCTAAATGCACTGAGGTGGAAAAACACCCATTGATTCCCTGTGAGTTTGCTTCTCTTACCACCTGTTTAATATAGATGAAATTATGCATTCAGTCAATATTTTCAATGAAAACATTTGTAATATTTTTTGTGAAGACCATAAGTCTCAGACCAGAGAGTTAGTCATTTGGTGCTCAGTGACTTTTCATGACCACAGTGTTCATAATGATTACCCAGCTTCAGTGACAAACTATGGTAGATAAAGAACAGGTCTAGGAAGTGATAAAGAGATTAAAGCCATGAATTTACTTCTAACTCTGTTTTGAAGAGAAGATAAATCAGACATAGCCTTTTTGAACTCATTTTATCTCTTTTTTGTGTGTATGTGTGTGTGTGATATGGAATTTTTCCTAGGACAAGAATGAAGAAAAATGAAATATATAGGAAATGTGCCTGAATTAAGTAGTCTAAGCTCTTCATATGTTTATAAAGAATAAAGACAAGAAGTTTGAAAACCTTTGCCTGGTAACACAGCAATTCTATACTGTCAGGAGACTCAACATGTTCCTCTGGGTCATCCAGTACTAGCCACTGTCACGGAAAGCTAGTGGGCCAGATGATCCTCACATTTCTTTATTTCTCCATGCAGAGGCTTGCATTACAAATTAATTTAACAGGCATGTTTATATGTTGGCATTAGACTCACTCTGGAGTGCTGAGATGAGAAGGGACAGATCTACTTATGTAAGCAGATGCAAGTTCAATGTGCTGACAAACGCTTTCTTTCTTTTGGTGTCTTAAAACAGCGTCAGTTTTTCTACAACCAAGACAAAAATTATGAGGCTGGTTAAAGAAACAACCATAAGTAAAAGTAAATAAAATACAAAGTGTTGGCAAGTTTTGCTTGGAGATAGAAGAGTAATGGAGAGCAGAAATAAAAATATTTTCATATTTTTCCAACTGTATATGTGGGTGAAATACTGTTAAGTATCTTGCCTGCCCGTACAGCAAGGAGCATGAACAATAGGATTTCCAGTGAAAATGCATTTTAGTTGTTGGCACACTTCTACATGGCTAAATTCAATGCTTTCTAGGTATGGGTTTCCATAATCATTTGGGTTAGTAACCAAGATTTTATTTTAGGCATTTTTCCCAGTAAATATTCTGGCAACTCACCCTTTGGCATAAAAAGGTGTATCAGTGCAGCTGGCTTTATTTTTGTTTTGTTTTGTTTTCTTCTGTGAGCCTGATTTAATAAATAAACTCTGAGAACATCTGTTGTGATGTGCCTTGCAGGTGAGACAGGTAAATGAAAGCTTATTTTTTGAATCCTAAAGTAATTTTTCATGGGGGAAAGTGTCCATGTCCTTTGGTCCTGTCAAGCTGGGTACATAAGGAATGCTCCATAACCAAAAATATACATGCCTAGGTAGTTTTGATGTTTCAGACTGAGAGTTTGGTCAAATTCAAATATTCAAATATTTGAAAACTTACTTCACATTCAAGAGTCAGTTTGACATGGGAAGCTTTCTGTCTAGAGACTAGATGGCAGCTGAATGGAGTCTTTAGATGTCACAATTTGAATGTGAAATGCCTTACATGATGAAGAGGCACTTAAAATTCACGTTCTCCCGGAGTTCAAATTCTGATAGTAAATGTGTTTCTTGGCTGTATCAGTGTTGTAAGTTCACTGTCCAAAGCCATGTCATGCTGTCAATTTACCATTTCACACTGTACTTCAGTGGACTGGGCTCTTTAAAGACACACCAACACAAATATAAACAGTCAGAATTCTGTAGAACTCCCAACTGCATGCCAATCTTTCCAGCAACAAAGTTTTACCAGTCTTTACCTTCCATCATGATCTGAAATTCTGTTTCTTTTTCAGAAGAGTGTTTAGTTAATCTACCAATGATTCCACCACCCTGAGGTGTAGTGATTGAATTCTTAGTGCTCTGTCTCTTAGGAAAACTGGAGTATTTGGGGCCAGATGGAAACTTAGTTCTAAGGTCTGAATACACAAAGAACCACTGATGAAAGGAAGGGTGATAACAGAATTCTACTTCTCATGTTGATTCTGGTTTTCTAAATGTCTTGTTTAGTTCTTATGATTTGGTGTGAGGGAGCTCTGTCTTCTCATGCAATCATTTTTCCCTTGAGGATTTTACAGCATTTTTAATTTTTACCAATGTTTTGGTAAATCATAAAAATCCCAAGAGGCTTATGCTGCAAGGTGCTGGATGCTCCTGACTCTGTAGAAGAAGAAAGTCTGAAAACATCCACAGCTCTCACATATTTCAGATTCAAACTTTGGTTCTTGATAATATTCTAAGACATCATCATCAAGTATCTTCAGTATGTAGTTTCATCTGCTCAAAATAAGTACCAGGCGTTTGTTTACGGAATTTAATTATGTATTCCCAATTTAGAAACAACATGAAAGAGCCTGCAAATAGCCTTTGTCTTCAAAACAGATTGTAACCCTTTAGTCAGAAACTGAGCTCCGGATCCAAGTCTTGCTGACTTGATGAGATTTGGATGATGAACATAAATGCCAGAATACTCTCTTTTTTTTATAGGCCACTTTTCTCTATAGGCCTGCTCTGTCTGACACATCTGAACAACAATCACAGGACAGGGAACCTGCAGTGGTTGTATCCTCTGTTTGAGACACTTTTTCTGGGGTTATATCTTATTTGCAACACTACAGCATGAGGACATAATTACTTTTATGCAAAGAAGAAAAGTACTTTAAAGTGGCTTTCAAGGGCCTTTTATTTTTTTTTTTTTAGAATCTAAGTGACACCAAAAGGGTGGATTTAAGGTACGTTGCACAAAAAAAAAAAAAAAAATTAATTACTTCAGCATAAGAAGTTTGTCACGATTTTGAAAATGAAATGATTTGCAGCTCTCCAGAGTATTTTAGAAGCTATCATTGCATGGCTCTTCAAGAGCAGTGCAATTCCTAGAGGTCAGCACAAGCTGTCAGTTCTGCTTGCAATTGCCTTGTGCCAGCCAGTCTCCTCTAATTGCAGACAGGACTTGTAGACTGTGGAAAAATCTCATACTCTATTCTGACTGATAGGAAGATAGAATTTATCACAGCTTGTTTATTTATTTTCATATTTTTTTATGTCTGAATGCACACCAGCCAAAAATTTGCACTTAAAAGGATGGCCGTGTCTTATATTGTGACACATACATTATCATTTACTTGTGCAGTTCTTTCAGCTAAATTTAGGAAGACAGTTTTAGGTCATGAAGTCTAGAGAAATATTTCAAATACAGAAAAAGCATATGTACAATTAATATGCCATGTATGAATTTATGTGGCTAGCATTTGAAATGGCAATTGTTCACCATACTCCCTCTTGACAGATTTAATGATGATGGATTCTTCATTCTTCTGGCTGGACTATTACACATACATATGCTCAAATGCACACACAGAGCACTCAACATGTTCCCAAATGGGCGTTCTGTAGTGTTTAGGATGGAGTAGTTAATTCAGTATGGGTTTTAAGAACCTGGAATACTATAGAAAAGAACTACCATGTCAGCCAAAGAGAAAAATATTAACAAAGAAACTCATGAATTTTTGTTCAGAACATTTTTATGCTGTCTATGGCACCTGTGTTGTACAAACATCAGTTACTGTGTTCTTGGTCATTGTGACTGCAATAGTGCAGGCTAGACTGCAGCAGAATGACCTGAACTGAGAATGGTGTCTGTACTGAATCCACACTGAATTGACAGTGGAGTGTGAAATGCTCAGATAAAGGGCTGTTGAGTGAAATATTCTGCCCACTGAGATCTGCAAGTAGCAGGACTATATAAATTATCAGAGAAAAGTCTGTGTACTATATAATCTTCACTGAAGATAAAGTCTCTTTTCATTTGCAAGAGAGATTCAACAATTTCATCAACCCAGCGGTAATAATTACCATATTTATATCTAGTTCAGAACAGTTATTTGGAAATAATTTCTCCTCTCCTTTTGTGTGTGTGTATTATTACCACTTTATTTAGGTTGGTCAGCATACTCTTTAGTGTGGAGAATATACATTATCTTCTACAAGTATATATATATATATATATATTTAAAATCTTCTATGCACATGGGCACATATGTATATACTATATGCCCAGGTAGATATACTTAAGACTTTCATATTTTTTACATGAGGTAATATTTCATTACCTTGTTATAGCATGCTAAGACCTGAAAAGCCCTTTATGTCAGTTGTAAAAATGTCAAGTTCTATAAATAAAAGACTTGGTCATGAGCATGGCTTGGAAAACACATTTGTCTTTAGAAATAAAAATGCCAGTCATTTTCTACGGTACGAAAGACTGAAGAAAGATCAAGGCATTTCCTAAAAACCTTTAGTAAAAAAGAAATGACTGCAATTATGTAACTCCTAAATTTTATTAAATGAGCACATTAAAATTAGTAGAACATAGTAATGAGAAAAGATGTATCTCAGGTTTCAAGTTCCAAATGACTCTTCCTCCTGCAGAAAGCTTTAGTCCAGGTGGCTTGTTGCACTGTTGTGTATCCTCAGCTGACTCTCATGTTTGTGACCATGATGGATAGTGCTGTCTTGGGGTAAATGTCTAGGGAGAAACTGGAGTAAAAATAACCTTCAGCTAACTAGCTCTATCAAAATTTAAGGAAATGTTTTCTGTATTTTGTCTACTTTGAGAGCTTAAGTGAATCACATGGCTTTGAA
Source organism: Sclerurus mexicanus (assembly GCA_013396755.1). Taxonomy (NCBI): domain Eukaryota; kingdom Metazoa; phylum Chordata; class Aves; order Passeriformes; family Furnariidae; genus Sclerurus; species Sclerurus mexicanus. The sequence goes on along the minus strand of VWZF01002953.1, from coordinate 273,451 downwards.
ATTAGTTTTTAAATTTTATGAGCTCCAGAAAGCTTAGTATTCTAGAAGGCAACTTTTTCCACACTGTCAGTATCTGATAGTGCAAGGACATGTCCCACACTCGTATTCTTAGAACAGTGAAGTTGAGTCATGGTGAAGAATCATGCAAAGGCACGCTGTAAGCTAATGATTTCTTTATTCTAATAAATTACAGTTCTCATGTGCATAACTCCCTTCGTGCCTGTCAATCTATTTACTCAGCCTTTCAATTATTTATAGTTTAAATACGATGAGTTTGAACTTATCAGTTCACGTAACCCACCAAATCTCTTTGTCACTACCAATTACTAGTGTTTAATGCTGCCCTTAGAACTGTCTCTCTGTTTCCCTCTGCTGTTCTGCCGAGATATTGCTTGTTTTTCCAGCCTGAAACCTGTGCTTGGGAAGCCAAACTTTAAAAACCAAATTTAAAACCAAATTGGACTACTTGCTTGTCTACAAACATCTGCCAGAAGGTCTCCAAAGCTGTTAGAACACAAGTTTTATGGTGAGTTCACAAAATATGAAAACATCAGGTTGCAGACATATCAAAATACCTACAGTGACACAAAGGATGGACTTTTGGGGTTGTAGAGCCAGCAGTGGCAGTGACAAGGACATCATGCCTCAGCTGTTGGATGAAAGTCTCTTAGACTGAAGGTAAGATGAGTGAAAAGGAAAGCATCTGTAGGAAAGCAGTTTTTCCACCTCCTGCGTTTTCACCAAGGATATCCAAAACCATGGAAACTATGCAAAACCCTGTAAGAGCAAGACAGGATGGGATGGAAGGTAACAGAAGAGGGAAACTTCCACATGATTCCACAGATCTTTTCCTGTGGAGGGAAAATTTCAGGTTTTTCTTCAATGGAAAGCAAAATTATATCTGAGCAGAATAAAAATATCCCTTAGATTTATTTTCATTTGGGAAACATCTTCAGAGAAGACAGAAACATTAACTATTACCTAAGTTTTGCTTTACAAAATTAGGATGAGCTTAGGTTGGACTGGTTGCTGAGGTTTGCCTTGCTCGTGTCTTAACTCTGCCTCTGCTGTCTGGAAAACCTAAGCTGCTTTTAAACTGAAATAATGCAAGAGCTGTTTGACCACAGAACAGGTTATCTATTTCCATTGATGTCAACACCAAATTCTAAAAATCTCTGAGTAAAGTTTTTTCCAAAACTCTTTTGTATTCTAGAATATTTTTGTTTATATATGATCTGAAAGTGCACTGTAGAAAGAGACCACTTTTGAAAATCCTGGTGTAATTTAATTTTAATTTTATTACTGTGTGGGCAGGCTTGTTTTGTATGTGGTTTCTTTTTGATTTGTTTTCTTTAAGTAATTTTTGTAAGTATTTTAGTTAGTCATATATATGTATTGGGTCCTATATTCCTATTTAAACATGCATTTATTTCTAAAAGCAACTTCGTGCTAATGCTGTTGGATTTCTCTACTGCAAGTACAATCTTATTTTTGTCTTGATTAGTTAAATTTACTAACCTTTTAAAATTCTGAAGTTTGTTATAATTAATCTATTTCAAAACTCTTTTATTATCAATATAGTGCAACCAGCTTGTTTTTTTTTTAGTTTTAGCTCTTTGCAAGTGAAGGTTTTGTCTGGTTTGTATAAAAAATTTGTGCTGTTTGCTCTGTTAATGTTGTCTCTTAATACTAATGAATTTTTAAATAAGTCTCCAAAGTATCTTTATTAACATGAAAATTGAGAAAACATTCTCATGAATTAACAAGCAAATAACTTTTTTCCCCCATGATTTATTCTTATTTAAGAATGGGAACATTGTTTCCAATGGTCTAAGCTTCCAAAATTTTCATTCCATTTCTGATTTTCTCCAGAGGTGTGCAGCTGCATGTTTCTGTGATTTTCTGGTTTTTCCTATAATTTCACAATTGTGCTGAATTTCTTATTTATTTATAGATTATGTTAATTTAGATTTTAGGATCCTGGACCTAAATCTGCAAAAGTGAAGAGAGATGCAAAAGGATCTATTACATTGTCTAATACTTCCCTTAGAAATCCACTTCTAAAGGGTGATTTTAAATACAGTATCAGTAGGTTTTTATAAAGTGTTTGGACTTTGTAAAGTCCAAACACTTTATAAAAACCTACTTGACACAGCTTATGTTTCTGAAAGCGGCATAAGGAAAATATAGAGGTGGTATTTAAGTGAAATTTCTGATCAGAGGACATTCTTTAGGAGCAAGTTAATTTAGGTTCTTTTTTGTTACGTCAGGTGATCAGAGGTGGTGCCAAAACCCCAAAACTTCTTATGTGACATCTAAGCTGGTTCACATCTTGATGTAGCAATTACTGATATCAGCAAGTAGAGTTTCACAGTATGTGGTTTCTCTTGTGTTTGCTTTGAATATTTTCACAAATATTTTGGTTAAATGGGAAACAGCTATTTTTTTTCCTAAATATTTATCTTCCAGTTGTTAAGATTTCATGTAACCTCTTCTAATAACTATAAAAAGTATTGTAAAATGGTTTTTCTCTAGAGGAAAGAAAACCCTGTCATTGAAATACTTTTTTTTTTTTTGATGTATTTTTCTTGTCGTTTTAAGAGGTTTCATATGCCAGGGTACTTCCCTGTACTTCAACACTTCTCAGGGCCTCAAGCTGTGAGGGGTGGCAAAGGCTGTCAGGGGACATGGAGTCACAACAGGAGCTAGTGGGAGCCCCTCTAACCTCAAGTGAGCCACCCTGACTGTGTGAGAAAGGTGTTCTCCTGATGGTCTTTTGGCTGGCACTTTGGCTTCAGACTAAGAGAGAGAAAGACAACTCCAAAAGACTAGTGGGTGCTTTAAAGGTGTCTTTAGTAGCTATTTTAATGGGTCACAGGTACGGCTGTGCAGCGGTAGTGGTTACTTAGGTACAGGGGTGGCTTCAAGCATGCCAGGGGGAACCACGTGCAGTCATCTGTTTGTGCCCTTACTTGAACTCTCAGTGTATGATGCTTTGCCTGCTCCCTCCATCTGCCATGGCCTTCCTGGCACCCAGCCGGGATTCCTTCTTAATGGATAGAGCAGACAGCTGGAGTGTGAGGGCGTGGAGATTGCTGCTCTGCAAGGAACCCCTGTGCAAAGCAAAGCTAACAAAGTGCAATCAAGAGCAGGAACGAATTTACTCATCTTCTGTCTTTTGGTAGGCAAGCAAACTCCTATTGAAGTCAGAAATCTCGTCCTACTTTGTTCACATAAAAGAACATTTACCTTCTTTTAAGGCACTCCATAGGGCCTGATTTCCCCCCTTAATTTACAAGGGAAGTTCTCATGTTCTGGTGTTTTCACCAGCTCTTTAGAAATATGAGCAAAAGTATGCAATTTTAATATTAATTTAAGCACTTTATAACACTATGTGGAGTGATCCCTAATAGGGAACTTCAGTATAATTTTAAAATTGACTCAAATATGAAAGGAAGTTAATCTTAACTAGTGTAGCTTGTAGTAAAAAATGCATTTAGATGTTATACCTTTGGCAAGTCAGAAACTAGCAGTCCTCTAAAGCACAAAGAGCTACTTAGTCCATCTCTGACTATCCTTTGCTGACTGCACTTTAAATTAAAAAATGGCAAACCTCTACTTATACAGACTCCAAAATGCAGTTTCCTTAGCTGAAATGGTATGTTTACAGGGCTCAGTATATAACACAGCTGGCACACCTGCTCATCTGGAAGTTATGAAGTCACTGCTTAGGAACCAAAAAGTCTCTGTGGTAACACATATTTGATGTATGTATGCACATTTGCAAGTCAGAAATATATTCTAACAATTATAAGAGCAATCCAGTTAGGAAAGGCAAAATAACACCCTGGTTCTGCTGATTCCTATTCAGGTAGTCCAATTTAAGCTTTCTGAAGGTGAGGTACATATTAGTTGAAAGTCTCAGTTCTTCCAAGTAAATAACAACAAACATTAGATATTTTGAACAGGAAGAACTTGCAACTAAAAAATAGGGAACAAAAGGGTTATTAAAGTAGATCTGAGGTTCTTTAGGAATATATGAATTTAAAAATGTGTGTCTTTCAAGCAATACAAAGGAAAAAAGTGAGTGCATTTATGTGTACACAGACACGCTTATATTTGTAGAAGTACAAATGTAAAGCAGAAAGAAGCAGAGTAATGTAAAAGCACTCTGGTTTTATTGAAATTTGATGGATTCACAGCTATTCTTGGAGGTGGGAAATGTGTGAGTTGTTTCAAAGCTGTATAGAAATAAACGAAACAAAGCAGAAAGATAAGTTTAGGTTGCCTTTGGTATTTCACACAAGCACAGGCAAAGATAGGTGTTTAATCAGGCACAGACACCCAGGGCTCCCTCTCTGCAGCCAAACTTCCCAACTTGCTCCGCAACACCAATTAAACTTGAATATGAGATATAATCTCAGTTGGTCAGCCTTGCTGAGACTAAGTTAACTCAGACCAAACCAAAAAGTGAAACTTTAGCTGCTCTAGTGTGGTGGTTTAGTTTTCTTGGTTTTGGTCTGGACCTTCCCTGGTAAACAGGTTATAACTAAGGACGTATTCCACACCATTCCTTCACGTAATCAGAGGTATATAAAACAAGGGAAAGTTTCCCCTCTCTCTCTCTCTTCCTTTCATGTGCTGGGAAGGGCATCAGGTCTCTGTGTCGGCTCAGCTCTTATCTATGTGAGCTGAGGTCTATTGGAGAAGCTGGTGCCTCAGTCGTACGTAGGTGGAGATTTCTACTGTTTCTCTTAAGGGGACTTTCGGTGAGAAATTCGAGGAGCGGGGGAAATCTGTGTGGCTGGCTGTTGGGTTTGGCAGGGAGCCAAGCCAAACCTCCACCTCCAGGTAATGCAAATGTTGGAAACTGGTGTGCTTGCAAACTTTATATCCTTGTTAGAAGCCAGATGTAAGACCAATTCGTTAGTACATAAACTCTGCCTAAAACCCGCTCATGGGACTTACTGATGGATTTAACTCTGACCTTTCTGTTTTAGGATGTCTTAATGTTTTCCTTGTACAGGAGACCAAGATTTGGAAAGCGAGTAGATTGGCTATGATGGCTTTATGTCTTTGGTGCTTAAGTAGAAAGCATTTAACCTCATGAATTTTTAAAGAGTATTTATAGATATAAACATTGGTATCCCACACATTTATAAATTAATAAAGCATTGCAAAGGGAAGCAATAGAGGGTGAAAACTAATGAGAGTGAAATCTAATACGTGTCCTGAAATACTTTTGACAGAAAATACAGCCTTCTGGGAAGCCTTGTCTTGTCCAATGAACAGCAAAAAATGAATGACATGGCCAACTTGAAACTGCTCTCCATCACTTTGTGCCTCTTGTTATTACAGTGTATGTAGGAAATCTATATACTTTATTTCCTCTGTCAGCCTTGAGGTTAAATGAAAAACTGGTTGACCTTGTTAAGTTAGGTTGTAAGAGACAACTCCCCATGACCCAAAAAACACTGCAGACAGACAACAATGTGAAAATCCCGTCAAGGATAAAGTACACATTTTATTGTCTTTTTTTTTTAAATGGAATTTTAGCTCTTTTATAGTTGCATTCAAATTTCATCTGTGTTGGACCAGATGTTCTTCAAATCATGTAAGTAAGATTTCTTTCAACTCTCCACTCTCCCTGGTATGTATACAGCACTGTGTATTTTCTTTTTTCAACTTAATTGTGTATATTTCAGAATACGTGTTGCTTGTGTTCCTTTGTGTAATTTATGTTGAAAGTTAGATTGCAATAGAGCATCTAAAGTACATGGTATTATTAGTGTAAAATCCTAGCACAGCAACAGTACCACTTATGCTAAATGCTGTACAAATACTCAAATAGGCATGATTCTGATTTCAATTCTCTACAATTATCTTAAAAAAGAAGACAAAATGAGCAAGTGGAGCAAGCAATAGCTGGGAGCAAGGAGGAATTTTAAAACTCAAACAAACAAGGTTATGTGTAATATTTTGCTAGAACAAACAGAGGATAAAAGCAAAGACTAATCAAACTTCCTTTAGGGATGTTCTCCTGCCTCTCTCTAAAGATAGACAGCCTCACTATGGATATTTTTGTCAGCTGTCTTGCTGCTCAATTCCTTTGGCCTTCCTCAAGGCCTTAAAGTTGGTGGTTTTACACTGTAGCCAAAGGGGGGAAAAAAAAAAAAAAAAAGAAGAGGCTGCTCTTAAAATATCCATTTGGTTCTCCTTTTCCAAGGCACAATTTGGGACTGTAAAAGATGAGTTTAGCATCTTGCCTCAGTAGGAGATCCCACAGCACAATATGCTTTTTCTAACAGCAGAATAATACTGTGTTCTGTGATCTCTCGCAAAGATATGACCACCAGAGGAGTGAGAAACGTGTGGTATTTGGAAAGCAGAAACGTATTTTGAACACGTACAAATAGAACAGATTGTGTTGAGGAACAACAGTTCAAATCTGTGTGTCAGAGACATTGGATGTGCCTGCCCAAGTATCTCTAGAAATGAAAGTAAAAAGAAGTGCTTTCACTGAAGTCTCTCCTGGGGAGTCTTGTTTTCAAGATCTTTTAATGACCCGAAATAGCCAAGCCGTACATATTTATTTGATAATAAAAAGATTCAAATAAATGATGGAGTCTCCTAGAGCTGTCTGTTGTGCAACAAGCCAACATGACTTTTTGATGTCAAATACAGAGAGAATTAAGTCCCCGAGAGTGAAAAGTGTCATTAAGTGTAATAAAATAACCATAAAGCAAGGGAGATCTCTGCTGAATTGCGTGTGCTGTTTTATAGTCCCTGGGACACATCAGCTGATGAAAACTCCACTGGAATGAATGGCAATTTCATGGCAATTCATGCAAATGTTACCCATGTCTTCTGGCAAGGTTGTCTAAGAATAAATTTATAAAAAGAAGGTATTCAAATGAGCTGCTTGCTTCCATTGATTGCAGGTCTGTACAGTATCTCCCTTGTTTATGACTTTGCTCTCAGACATGAAAGAAATATATTAAAATGGAGCCTTTTTAGCATTTAGCAGGTGAATTAAGAAACATTACACAAAAAAGAGGACTACTGGCTTGTGATACTGAATTGTTCATTATGCAATAATATACATGAAGGAATGAGCAGATGTTTAACTATATTAAAATTCAAAAGGAATATTCCTTTTTATTTTGTGATTCAGAAGTCCATAGGCATTTTCAGTTGAGGAGGATAATTATTAAATTGCTCGGTCTGCATGGTCCCAGTAAAACCTCTCTGTAAAACTAATTTATTTTATGAATCTCTATGGTGGTAGCTTTTGGTCAGTGTAAATCACTTCACAAATTGCATAGGACGATCAATTTACAGTCAGACTGGCATTGAAAGACTGTGTATAATTGAAGATATAGAGAAAACATCCAATAATTCAAACTCTTGATATTTTCCCCAAGGAGAAATTTCAAGGAAAATAAAAAACAGAGATTCCTTTGAGTCTTTGGTGCCCCATGGCAGTTTTAATTAAAAATTTCTCCCTCCTTTGCTTTTGAAAATATTTATGTGGTAGTGCAGTCAATCCTGGTGACTCCTAACTTCTCTGTGTAAGGGAAGCCAATACAAAAATGTCAAAATAGCTATCATGCTAAGGAGAACTTTCAGCAGTTACTGGTTCCTGAAAATAACACTTTATTAATATCTTTCTGGGTGACAACATTCGTGAATTTATAAGTGTTCAAGGACTTCCTAACAAGCAAAAAATTTGTTCTGAATCACAGGTAATAAGGCAAATATTATGGGGGAAAAAGTAATGCAAAGGTTTGTTTTAGCAGAACCACCTTCCTGCTGAGCCTCTTGGGGCTGTCAGTGAAAGAAGAATAAAGGAAGTAGGAGAGATGTTTCAGAGACAGTATTAGAGTTAGAAAGATACATGCTGGACATTTGTTAAGATTATCTAAGCACCAGCCCAAAAAACTTCACAGGTGCTGAGTTCTGAGCAGAAATTATGATAAAAAACATCTCTTGAATGTTTTTCTTTTTCAGGAGATGAGTAACTCTGAGAAGGTCTTGATATATATGCAGAGAAAGACAAACAGTATTATGGTAAACATGACTCTTAGCAAGATGTACAACCACCTTAAAAATAAGCAATTATTGTCTATGAAAAATTCATGACTGACAGAAAAGCTCCTGCTATGATGGATGAAATAAATATTGCTCTCATGTTTAGACAGTTCTTGACAGTTTTTCCTTTTTTCTCTTACTGGCTCAATTTTCATAAGAAAAATGAGAAAAAAATACTTAATACTTTCCAGTCTATATTATCTGCCAATCTTAGCATTGTTTTATAACCATGAAGATGGTTCTAAGAATACCATTCTTCACCAGATTAAAACTCTTTGTGTTGTATTTTTCACAAGCTATTTCAGCAGAAGGTGTAATGAACCTGTGGTAGGTGTCTAGGGGATCATTTTACCTTGCAACAATTTATATGACAGTCTTCAAGTTCAAAGCTGAAGTATTAAAACATCTTTCCTCTGACAGAGAAGTCTAAATGCTTCATTATGAAAATGAAGAAAGGTATAACGCACTGATTTGCTTCTTTTTTCTCTTCCTCTTGCCACTCCTTCCTGCTGCTTGAATTTTTCCATTGGAAAATAATAATACAACATGTATTAATATATTATTACTATATAATAATATGTAACAACAGTAAAAAATAGTAATAATTATAAACCAAGTAAAAACATAGCACCCGTTTGTTCACTGCTAGGACATAAATATAAGGGGCCCAGGTCATTGACAGATAATTCTTGCCCCAGGCCACACAAAGTAGCTGTTACAGAGACCATAATCCTCTTATTTGGACTGTTCTTTTAGTATTCTGGCTGCAGCTGACATAAGTGTTCTCTGTGGGTGGAAAAATGTGTCTCTGTCAGATTTGGCATCTTATTTTTCTATCTAGGAAATAAGTCCTAAAATGAGTACTTGTATTTCCTGATCTCTTTGGCAGGAATATTCTGACTTCAACTGCAACATAATTTTCAGGAGGAAAAACAATTTAGTTTAGAACTGTCAGGCATTTATAGGAATTTACCCTTCACTTCATATTGACTCTTTAACCAAAATTGCTGTGCTCTGGGCAAGGATAAGCATTAAGCTCTGGCAGTACTTGCATTCAGTGGGACTATTGGACCTCCATTCAGGGAGGGCTTTATCCTCCCTTTGCTTCATGCAAATCCATGTATCTCCTATTCTAGTGGTCAAACGGCGCTGAAGACAAGTTAAAGGACTCTGTGGGACTTTCTTGACAGTAATCATGTCCTACCACATGCCTGTCCACGCTTCCACACTCTGTGCTGAAAGGCTAAAAAGTGTTGGCATAGGAGGAGATATCATTCTGTTAATGATTACCCTGTTTGAGGAGAACCAGCCCTCAGAAACTTTCTTACGGCAGCATAAGTCATAGAATCATAGAATGGTTTGTGTTGAAAGGGACTTCAAAGATCATCTAGTTCCAAAACGCCTGCTGTGGGCAGGGAACCTTCCATGAGACCAGGTTACTCAGAGACCCATCCAGCCTGGTCTTGAACACCTCCAAGGATGAGGAGTCCACAACCTCTCTGGGATAAAGACCGCTTTGAACTTTTCTGGATGCCGCAATGAGAGGTAGAAGGCACAGTACCGTGTATGACACTGAGGATAGACCAGAAAACCTTTACCCTTGCTGTCTGTGCCTTTGCCATAGGATGGCAGCAATGACTGATGGTGCCATTTTGCTCAGATCTCACTCTTTTATTTCCACTCAGGCTGCCTGGGCTGGTCTATTGTTTTGGGAATAGCTAATACAAGTAGTTAAGTGGGGCTTGCCCATCTTTGGGAAAAAAGAGAAAACAAAAGTGGTTAATGAGACCAGTTCCTTGGTCTTTCAACACTAGCAAAGTTACATTACAGTGATTAAGACTGAAAAATGAGAAGTGTGATAAGATGCTTAGGGGCTGTGAATATGTTTCAAATAGTGAGCAGGTTATACCTGAGAAGGGCACCTATAGAAATGGCAAGGTATTCTGTGTGTATACTCAGAAGCAGCTTGCATCCTGCTCTGATATGTGTCTTTCTGTACATCAGAAGAAAACGTGATGGTATATGTTATTTTTTCTCTCTTTCTGAATCCTTTATTTTCAGTTATCACCCAGCATTGGACAACAAGATGGTCTCCATTTCTCTGTGGCACAGCTCGGCTTTATATCATAGTTACTTGAATATCTTCTCTCTTCTCTGTTTTTTCAGGTATTCCCTACTAGTTTCCATCCTGAGCTTCAAGGCAAATGGTCTGATTTCCTTTGACATTGAATCTACATGTTGCTAACTTCATGTATCTTCCTTATCCTGTGAACTATTTTGCAGGACACACTCAGAGATTGTTGATTCTTCTAACCATCACTACATCCACTATTTTTTCATTTTTAATTTGAGATAATCCTCACGTNCTGTAAGTCCACTCCCACACATAACATTTGTGATATATTTGAAAGCTTCAATAATGCAGTCTGGTTAAAATGAGAGCATAAGCTGGCTGAAATGAACCCGTAGCTGACTATTTAGAGTGCTTTTGCTGGGCTTTAGGAATTTTAGTTCTGTTTCCTGTTCTGCCAACTTTGTAGGCAGCCCAATTACAGGTTATAGAGTTATCAGAAAGCTACAGACTGCCTGTGTGTCCCAGTAACTGCAGAGAACAATTCCAGAAGAAAGGCCTATAAAAAGAGATACAGATGTGGTTTTATTTTAAACAGTCAGGTAAGGAACTATAGAGTGATGTGTTAATTGGCTTAGGTTCTCATTCTGACTCAGTAATACTGTTAATTTTTACTCAATAATAAATTTAATAAACAAAAGAAACCTCACAAAAAGCTTGAGTACTTTTGACTTTCATCTTGTGTGTGACCATTATCCAATTTTTTTTTTAAATATATATATATATTTGTCTAAAAAGTGTTGTGAAACAGTGCATAGCCAATCTCTAAGATCCCCTCTAAATGTATGCCTTTGTGTGGGGCATAAGTGCTACATATATACATCAGTGCTACGTATTCTGGAACTGATCAAAGCTCATTTTGATTGTGGAAAGACTGACTTCAGTTTTTTTCATCAGTGCATAATGAGGGGGAAACGATGCTCTTTGGAATCACGGTCAAGAACCTTGTGCTGGCTGTACCCTTCCATTTTCAGCTTCATTAGCAGTGTGTATTAAACTATATTATCATTTCTCAGTTGTTCATATGTTTAAGAGTTATACTGCGATAAGTGACTTTTGCATAAATAGCAAAGAATTTGTTGAAATAATTTATACATTGAATGTTTTCAGGGTAAATTTCAGAAACCACTTCAAGTTTTTCCTGTGTTACAGAAGGACTTGCTGAATGGCCTCTCTGGAAATTTTCAGGAGGTCCTATAACTATTAGGTACTTGAATTTTTTCAGTGTAGTTAATGCCAAACTTGCTGGGGGAGGAATTCACCAGTAGGAGATGGTGTAGAGGACTGTAGTTAGTGGAATTTTCATACTCTCTATTATAAAACTTTCTTTGTTTCATAAATTCAAAAAGATGATCACCTTTGAAACAAATTGTTGATCCATAAGTAGATTGGGTATGACTGCAAATGAAAACAGAAAGAAAAAGTGACATATCTTGATAGTTAAAATCCAGTGTGGGTGTTTTTATAACATGGGCTGAAAGTAAGTCAAAATCACCAATCAAAATCAACTGAGAATATGTGGCTTGATATGTAGACATTTTTCACTGTCTAACCCGAGTGTTCAGGAATCCTGAGTCAATTAGTGATGTGGAATTAATTAGGCAGTCAAAGAGTACACATGATTTGGCTCCTATGCCAGTGATAAGTCAAAACAGTGAATTCTCTGAAAGAGTAAGTATAAATCCTTTTGTATTCCATCAAGGATCAATAGCCATCTGGGTATTTGCCAACCAAACCTGAAAGGCAACTATAACAAATGTGTGCTTTACATACTTGCCAATGGATTTAACACTATTATTGGTTTCCAATTAATATCCAATAACAGTATTATTAATTTCTAAATAGTTCGATATTTTAGACATGACACATAGTATTCAGCCCAAAATACGCTCAAAAATATTGATATCAGAGATCAATATTATTTAGAAGAGTTTTCTGTGAAGATGAGTCCATGCTAAATCATTCCTTGATTATAAGACAGACCAAAAATTAAGTCTTCTAGATAAAAGAATAGATATTTCCTTTAGTTGAGTGTCTAAAGATTGACTCTGTGATCATGCGAGAGTAAAATAAATGTTATTTTTCTTTGTTTTTTTTTTTTTAATTCTCTAAAGCTGTGGAACTTCAGGCACATGGTTTGACTTATAGGGATGGTTCTGTGCAGCGCTAAGGGCTGAACTTGATCCTTGTGGGTCCCTTCCAACTCAGCATGTTCTGTGATTCTGTGAATGTTTCAATTAGATTTCTCTTCTTATATGTGTTGCATATACTTGTATTCTGTAGGAATGACATCCCCATTCCTACAGTAGTTTCAGCCAAAGGGTATAAATGAGTATATATATATATATATATATATATTAGGCTTTGTTGTTGTTATTTGATACAAATGATTATATGCAAGGAAAGTGTAGCACAATTGCAGTCACACCAGCTAGAAAGGATTAAAAGTCCCAATCCCAAACTGCTATTTACATATTGGCCAGTATAACTGTGATACAATATGCAGATCCTAACCAAAATCCCTAAAGATGAGGTCCAGAAGGAGTAACTGTCTGCACAAAAAGGGAACCAGTGACAGAGTTTGCAATTAACCTCAGCTTCTTGGCAGATAATCAAGTTTCATACATTTTTTATAAGGAATTATTAATCCAAACATTAATATCTATCAGAAATCACCCTGCTATTAATTTTCATTTTCTTCTAATTTAAATTGTTGTCATCGCATGGAACAGCACAATTTCATGCAATTTTGATGATGAATGACATACCAGCGACAAGAAAATACTCAGGGAGCTACTGGAAATCAATTCTGACCTGGGCTTGAGAACTCCTTGTGATGTTTAATAATGTATATATGGGGAGAAATTGTGATCCTCTAACAAATCATTTATAAATGGAAAAAGAAGGCTGAAGTGATCATAAATATTAACAGCAACAACCCTTCCAACCCATTGTATTTTGTTCTCTAGACATATGGTATTCCTGGACAGATGAGAGTAAGACTTTGTTTACTATCAGGAAGTGGTCACTTTTCATTGCTGTGATGTCAAAATGGAAAGTATCCTGTGGAGTTCTAAGTATCCAAGAATTCCTACCAGGAAAAACGCAATGAGACAGATGATAGATTTTGTCCAGTTTCCCACAGAAGTCCTTGTTTCATACAAGGTGACCTAAGGAATGGGATTTGGTCTGATAGTCATATAACAACAGCAAGTGACAATAACTGCAAATTAGCACATTTGTCTTTTTTTATTTATTATTATATGTTGCAGAGGTGGTCTTTTTAGCTTTTTAGAATATATTCACCTTATTTTCCTGGTTTTGGTTGGGACAGAGATCATTTTCTTCCTAGTAGCAGGTAGAGTGCTGTGTTTTGGATTTATTAGGAGAATAATGCTGATAGCACAGGGATGTTTTAGCTGTTGCAAAGGAGGCCTGACTTAAGTCAGGGTCCTTTCAGGGTCTCACTCTCTGCCAGTGAGCAGGAGCACAGGAAGCTGGGAGGGAGCATGGCCAGTACAGCTGATCTGAACCAGCCAGATGGGTGTTCCATGCCATGGAAGATCATTCCCAGTATACAAACTGGGGGGATTTGGCCAGGAGGAACAATCACTCCTTGGGGTAGACTGGGCATTGGTCAACAGGTAAGTAATGGTATTGTGCGTCACTTGTGCTTCTTGGGTTTCATTCTTTTCCCCCTCTCCCCTTTTCATTACAATTATATTATTATTATATTCATAACAATAATAATAATAATGTTATTACTATAATTTACTTTGTTTCATTTATTAAACTGTTCTTTTCTCAACTGATGAGTTTTCCCTTTTCTTCTCCCACCGAAGGGAGGAGAAGCAGTGTGCAAGTGGCTGCATGGTGCTTCACTGCTGGCTGGGATTAAACTGCAATGTTTATTTAAAAGTAAAATAAACACTGTAGCAGTCGTAAAAGTGTATGCAAAATTGTAAAGTAGAAGAAAGTAAGTCAAGAATGAAAAAAAGAAAACACAATTTTTTTAGTGTTAGTAAATTCTGACGTGACTTTTTCGAAGTGTTTATAATCATTAGAATTTGACTATGGGATAAATACATTGGACAGAGATATTGCAGAACTGATGCAAACTCCAAGAGTTGAGTTCTTTCTTAGTAAACTAGTCCAAGGTCAGTTCTGGGATATAAGGACACATAATCAGTTAACCAATTTTGAAAACTATTGTTCAGAATTCCCAATCTTGTTGCTGCTTGGACACTTACTATATATTTTTTGAATACAAACAATCCAGTTAGTGAAATCAAATGCTTTTCTGAAACCATTGCCAGGAATTGCTTAGAAAGTGTTTGTACCTATATTGGTGTTGAATCAGTTTGATTAACAAAGTAAAGCTTCTCCTAAGGCTGTAGGGAGTGCATTTCTCATGGCGCACTCCAGGTGTTCTCAGCCTTTTGCATCCAAGGGAAACAGCTCGATGTGTGTTTTCTGATATGACTGAGTGGGACCAAGTGTTGCAAGTCTAATAACTGTAACTTTCTCTATACAATTTAGATAAACCTTCAAAGAAATACTGGTTTTTAATTGCAAAATGTGTCTACTTGTCTACAGAAAATACCATACTACCTTCATCATTTTATTAGCAAGGTATTTCCTTCAACTTTTCCTTTATAATCCATTTTACTCTTAAATATCTATTTTGGAACAAGAACTTTGTCAACTTTGTGATAATGAAATTTAGGTAAGTGAATGATGTCCATTTTTCCCTTGGAGCTGTATTTCTAGGTGCATGCATATTTACAACTCTATATAGCTTATCAGGGAAGAAGTCACCTTTAAAAATGCATTTCATAATTAACAAGGACAAGCCTATTTGTTGCTGTGCTAGCTGAAATCAGACTTATTCTTAAAATATCTCAGTACCTAGATGATGTCATTCTATCGTAGTGGGAGGATTTTGTTTCTGAGAAACAGCAAAGCTTTTGCTGAATTTGGAGCTCAGTAGGAGCAGTGAGCAAGGGCTGCCAGGAGATGCTTTTGATCAACTTTCGATCTCTGTGATAGGCAGTGGTTCCCCAGAAAGATCTTCATTTCTGATTCTGGGCTTTAATCATGGCTACATCTAGCATGCCAAACCTACTCAAAAGTTCTGTCTAAGGCTCAGACCAGATCTCCCAAGTGTGCCATGACTTCTGCTCATGAGAGAGACATCCGTATCATGTACCGACAAGCTTGTGCATGTCAATGGATACCCTTCAGATAGCAGTTATTTAATTTGACCTAGATACTGTAGATCTGGGTCAAATTTCAATTAGTCACTGATTCTACAAACCACTTGCATTAAGCTTGTGGACAGCCTTATGTGTGCTGGTGATCCCCCTGAAACCAGTTGGTAATACCCATAGGTGTCAAGAGTGCAACTATTTGTATTATGGAAGTCTTAATGGTGCAGGCAGTTCACACTTATCAGTCCTCTCAGCATCCCTTTTCCAATCCAAAATGCAACCCTCAGAGTAGGGAATTCTGAGTGAGCCCACTGGGTCAAAATGGAGATAGTAGCATTTTACTCAAGGCTCCAGTCACTGAAGATGTTCTATCACAGAAGTGATGCGTTACCAGTCAGCATCTCTCCCACATGCAGCTGGCAAGGCACCCATCTCTTAATGAAATCAAGGCCTGAGCCCAGATCTTCAGATAACTATGAGAAAACTTTCCTTTGACTCATTATTATTCACTTAATTTGCATCCTCAGGGCAGAACTTTGTTGTATTATATGCTACTTTAAAGATAGGGATAGAATTTAATTAAAATATATGAAAATAGGGTAAGTGATGCTAATAGGAAAAGAAAAATATTAAATGAACAAATGTGTCAGGGATTAAAATTTGTGGAGTAACAGTAGATTTCAGTACCAAAAAAAGAGTAAAAATTAAAAGTTATGGAAAGCAGCATGTAGAAAATCTAAAATTCTAAACATTGTATTTTATTGAAGTAAGAGCTAATAAATCATACAAGATAGCACAGAAATGGTGGTGGCTATAACTAAAGCTAGATAAGTTAATTTTTTCAAGAGTCAATTGGTATAAGAGAATTGAAAATAATTTCAAAAGACTGATGATACATGCCAATTATTAGCCATTCTATTTGTTCTGTATAAATATTCTAAAAACTTAGTTTAACTACTGTGGGGTTTTTTGGGGGGGGAGAAGAATACAACAAAATAGAGCTTACTCTTCCTTGCAGAATGATTTCAGAGTTCTGATTGGCAGTTTTTATCCCTGCCCCAATGTTTCACAGCACAGTGTTTAAATGCTAGTCTACCTTTCACATTTAAAAGGGATCTTGGTGTAAAGCTGTGTTCCTACCCAAGCCAGGAAGAGAGAGGATGTGTGTTAAATTTCTGCAGTTTTACTGGCAACAGCAAGTAACTGGGAACTGAACATAACCTGGAGAGATCCAGTTGACATATATCTGCATTTCAGGTCTGTTGTGGGAAAATGGATTTTTTACTCTCAAGCAAAACAAAATGTTTGTCTTAGTGTCATAGTAACTATCCATAAATGAGGTAGTTGCAGAGCAGCACCATACAAAGTCACAGTAAGGTAAAGTTAAACCACATATCCCTGAATGTTTGTGAAATGAAATTCAGCCCTATGACATTCTGTGTTTGCTCTTACAATGCCTACGTAATTGGAATCCAAAGCAAAATGTTTAGTCTGCAAGTACTTTTCCTAACATAGCAAAGCGTTTTGTGGTGAAGCGGTGTCCTATTCATTTGACTTGGATATCGGCATTTCTTTTCATTCAGGTTGATAAGGAAGAGTTATTTTTGTAACATCCCACTATGTTGCTCAAACACTTGTGCCGTCCACTCCAGTCACCATAAGACACAACTGAAAACTTTGTCCTTAATACCGTCTTGTTCCAGCATAATAAACACAGTATGATAAATTCAGTAGCATGAGTGATAACCTGGAGACAGTCATTGGCACCTCCTTGCCTTCTGTGCCCTGCTGTGACATTCTTAGTGCTTTTGTTCCAGGGGAGCAAAAGGAGCAAGGTTGCAAGTGCCCTTTGCTCCCCACTTCAGGATCACACATGTGCCTACTTTAGAACCAAGAAAAATGTAGAAATATGGAGAAATCTTGCTAAGTGTTCAGATGGTATTCACGTGATGTAACTTGACTTTACAATATCAATCTGCCTGTATTGAAAATGACCACTAAATTTTTGATGATATTTGCTCCATACTGGAAGATCAGAGTGTTTTTCTTCAGCTGACTGAAGCTATTTGCTCTGTGCTCAGAATGGTTATTTCCCTTGTCTAGTGAAATATTTGACAGATAAATAAAGCTCTACCTGTCAAGTGGTCCAACTCATGAATAATTTTCACCTGAAAGTGATCATAAAGCAAACTTCCAAAATTGCCACTATAGTTATGTGAAGCAGGGGGGGAATTGGGTAATTTGTTGTGTTTTGTTGTTTTGGGTTGCTTTTTTCTGCAGTTTCACTGTCAGCAGCGAATAAATGCTTCAAAAGCTGAAGGTGTTCACTTTATGAGATTTCATGCAATAGTTTCAGCTGGCATGAAGCCCAGAACCTCTTCCTTATGTTTTAAAATGACTGTAAAGTGCAGGGAATGCTAGGATACATGGATATATATATATACTTTTGCTCTCCTTCATTCAAATGACTAAATACCAATTTGCAAAACATTTTGTCTAACCTTCACATCAAAATTTGTATATTTGATTAAGAAAATGAGAAAAATATTATGTGATTATGTGTTATAGTATGAAAATTAGAGAAGCACTATGTGATTATGTATTATAGTTTAGAAAAACATTCTAGACTGTTAACAATGCTACATAGTGCAAGAAAACCTGGAGATTCTTCTCTTTGGTACTTTGTAACATATAATGGGAAATGGCTGGTTGGAAGTTTGAAATTTTCTACCCCAGAAAACATGGGATGAAAATATATAAAAATACATGAAGTCAGCTGGATGAGACAGAGCAGTGGAACAGAGTAGGGGAGCAATAATTCTCTTTTGTATAGTAAACAGCTGTAGTAACCCAAGAGCTGATGAGAACTACCTTAAAGAAGCCAAGGGACTTGAGCAGTTTCTGTGCATTCACTTGCTGTGATGAGTCCTGTCGAGTGGAGGTACACAGATAACACGGGCACTGCATGCACTGCATTTGTCAAATGGGAATTAATGTGAGGGATACTTGCATGCATGCATGAAGATCCCATTTAATACATACATATCCCATTTAATATATACTGAACATGTCTCCTGCATCTGCCTGCAGACTTTCAGCCCTGGACATGTCACCCTATTTCACCTGGAAGCACAAACTGACTCCCTGAGGCCCATCCTGAAACTGGTAATTGTCAGGCTTGATGGACACCAGTAGAAAGGTGACATGGAAAGATTAATTTGATGAAGAATAGCAATTTTTCTCTTTTTGTAGTGAATTCATCTCATATTTAGAAGATGGTAGAAAGTGAGAGAGACTCTGAAAGAAATTTGAACTGATAGATGATTCCAGCTGGCTTAATCAGAGATGGAAATCACTGAAGAGCCCATGTTCAGACCACAGGCTATTCTGTACTATAAGCTACAAAACATATTCAATATAAAACTTCTCTTTGAATCAGGAGTTTGTGATAGACTGAAAAAGAGAGCAGTCTTTTGGTGGCATGGTGGTACAGCCAAGAAGATTAATTTAGTTGTATAAAAGTGACTGCATTGAAAATGGTCAGTGGCATGTGTCAAGATGAGAGAGAAAGATGCTGTTTATGTCAAGATGAAAAAATGGTGATCTGGGCTTCAGCTTCAGCAACATGAGCTGAGAGAAAAGGCTGATCTTGGAGATGTTATGCATAAAGAAACAGATTTGTGTTGGATAAATATCTTTGAAGATTAAGTTGACACCTCTGTTACAGTCTCATGAATGGAACAGTGACAGTCAACAGGTCTGACCTAGTCATTGCTGCAGGTTCAAATTATATTTAAACAAGTTCAGATTTTTTTTGTATCAACACATCAAGTCCCTGCTTAAGAAAATTGTTTGATAGTAGAATCTAAAAATCTAAGGCCTTAGTACATTGCTACAGTACTTCCTAAACTTCCCTGAGAGATATTTTCTTTCCATCTCTATTAGTGGGAATGATGAGAATACTTACCAGTATATGTCTCATAAAGGCCTAAGCTGTGCTTAATTACTAGTTTAAAATATGAAATTTAAGGGAAATTAATTTTCCAGGGAATTTTGATACATTGGACAGCCTCTCATAAAGATGCTATGAAGTAATGATTGTTTTATGTTGGTTTTAGGTGAGACTTCTCTTGTATTTTTATGGGTTTTGGGTGACAAACCAATTATGGAGATTCTGCAGACCATTCGTTTTACCACACTAATAAAATTAGTTACAAAAATACAATTTTAGAGCAAGCAGGAGTTAAATTGAAATAATATTTGGGTTTGTTTTAAAACAAAAATACTTTATTTCATGTTCTAGCCTTTTATAAGCAACTATTTTCTTTCCTTGCTTGTTTAGATTCTGCCATGATTTGCACTTGCTCTTTCATTGATATTCTCTTAGAAGACAGCACTGAGCAAGGGTTTATGTGTGTTTATTAAGAAGAGAAGTTAAAGAGGCATTTTGACCTGAGTCACCTATCAGATTGACCCTATTGACTCTGGGACTGTCAACATACTCCTCTGTTTGAGTATTAAAGGATAGACAGATAAATAGATTAGAGTATTTGGAAACTAGGAGCTGTATGACATCTAAAATCTGAAAAGCAAAATGTAAGTGAAGCTGCCTTCTTGTGCTTGACTGAATAAGAAAGAGATACAGTTCAGACCCTAAGGTATTTTTGGGTGACATGAATAAAGTGACATAAATCTGCAGTGTTAAAATCATATGCAGAATTTGAAAGAATATCACTTTTTGTTCCTCTCTGCTTCCCATTTCATGGAGGCAGCAAAATAATTTTTCTGGATATTGCAGGTGAATTTCCAAATTAATCCTTGGGATCTCCTGTTTTTATCAAACTGTTTTCCTTTTTTTTTTTTTTTTTGTTTGCTTAACCTCTATGACTACTTATATTAACTAACCACTACTGATGAAGGATTTTCCTAATATGTTTTTGGATAACTGAGTACTATGGACAATGTTGGCTGCATTTCATAGAATCACTGCATATTCTGAGTTTGAAGGGACCCACAAGGATCATTGAGTCCAGCTCCTTACACTTCGTAGGACCATCCCCAAGAGTCACATCATGTGCTTGAGAGCATTGTTCAAAAAGTAGAAGAAATTTGCCTTGGCAAAATGAGATTCTGCCACAGAATGGACGCCTGACTCCAGATGTTCTGCAGATTTTAGCCCATTGTGTTTGACTGATACTTCCATGTGGAGGGAAGGGAATAAAAAGCAAAAGTAGAGGTTGGCTGTCAAAGACAGACAGTTCCTCCCTCCTGTCAAGGAACAGAGCACTTTAGTACAGCAGGCTTTGTGCAAATGCACAGAGAATGGATTGGCTGTAAATGTGCTCAGATTCTTACCTGCTCTTCAGCAACTGCAGTAGTTACTGTTATTCAAGTTGTGTGGCTCATGCACTAAAAGAAAATATGAATGAACTTTCAGTTCTATAGCCAAGGTCAGTTCTCAGCTTCACAAGTCTGACAAATACAGACCAAAGGATTGCAACTGAAATAAAAGTTGATACACATTTGAATTGAGGATCATTTATACATTAATAATGCTATAAATGTCTAAAATGCCATTTTAAAATCAATATTCAGATTAGAACAGTGTGCTAATCTCTTAAATTTGGGTTACAAGATTATGTCATTTTTAAAGTGTTGACTTTATGGTAGAGTTTTACGAAGGTCTTGATTTTGATTTAGGAATTGAAGACCTCTTTCCAGCTTTTGCTGCTAATATATTCCATGGTCTTTAGAGAGTTGTTTTAAATCTGTCTCATTCTTTTTGTTTTGTCTTCTCAAATTGTAAATTCTTTGGACAGATGGGTTTTTCTTCTGCAATGATGGGAAGAGTGTGCCAATGCTAAATAGAAAAAAGAAAACCAAACCCATTTTAACTACTTTTAACAGACATGTCCCAAACCTCTGGACTACTTTTAAAGGACATGTACTGAACTTCAGTACCCATCTATGTGGAACCATCAAGAGATGGTTCCACTCCCTCTAGTGTTCCACCCTCATTTTTCTGTCTCCAAAACCTGTCAATAACTCATAGTTTTGTCCATTAACTACAATCTGTGTGACCCAGTGATTAATATAATTTGTCAGTGATGAGAAATAGTCACAGAGAAATTCCTACTTGAGTTAGAAGCTTTGGAAGGATTTTAACTACTAGAGGGTTAGGTATTTGGCTTGTTAACAATCAGTCCTTTCAAGCCTTTGAGTGACTAGTTTTCTTGTGTTACAATCTTTCTAAGTTTAAAAGCTCGTAAGGATTTCTTTCCCTACTGACAAGACTTGTTAATTCTACATAGACAACAATTTCCTTTAAAACATATTCAAAAGTGAAAAAAGTACTGTGCCTATACTGTATTGAATAGACAGTTATAAATGAGGAGGGAAATGTCATCAGTTCACTATGCTAGAAGGCTTTGCAAATGTATATTATTGTACAATACTGGATATGCAAACTACCTGCTATATTTAAGGATCTACAGTTAAAAAAAAATGTTTTGAAGGGAATAGAGAGATCTTACACTACAATATGGGGAGATGGACAGAAGGACTTTCAACATGAAATCTGAATGAACACATGCAACAGTGTTTCAGAATCCAGCAGGGCAAAGCCATGAAGATAAGAACACATGGAGATACTATTGTGAAAGCACTGTCATGGCATGGTCAGGAGGTACAGGTGAAATGTTGCAGGTAAAGGACAGGTACAGAATTGAAATGTCAAGCCCTCACCTGGTGCTTCAGAAAATAAAGGACCTGGGACACTGCACAGTAACACTGAGAACACACACAAAAAAAATATCTGTATGGAGGTAAATGTCTCAGTATATATCTTAGTAATTTTTTTCTCAAAAGAATTCCAGTGAATTCACTCTTCCTTTTAGCAGCACTCATTAGATCTCTGACCATAATGTGTAGCCACCATTACTGCTGTTCTTCAACAAAGAGGAGTAAGTTTGTCCAAAGCAAACGAATTGGCTAAGATGTAATAAAAGGACATAAACAGAAAAAAAATGTCAGTTGGGACTGCGTATTTTAGTGTGACTGATGAGTTATTTTTCTTAATTGTAATTTCTGTGTATAAAAATACTGTGCTGTGAAGAGCCCTTCAGATGTTTCAATATCACACATCACCAAATCAGAGCTTGACTTTACATCCAAACCCCTAAAAATATTGCTCATCCTCTGTGTTGTACAAATCAAAGGTGTGACTAGATCTCCTGTAGATGTTGGTGCCCCGTGTGAATGCTGATATAATTCTATGCAGTATTTGTTAAAAGAATGGGAGGTTAAATATTTTCCCCAGTGTTCTAGACGGGTCTGGAAGCCCAGAATGAGCACAATGCTGAACAGTTACAGATACTCACCAGCTAGTTAACTACATCCGGATGTCATGTAGCCAAGGTTTGATGGAATATAGACAGATTTCTAGGAAGAAAATGGCAGCTATGTCTCTAAATGCCTGTTGTTTGCCAAGTGGTTAGAGTGACTGCCAGCTGAGCCCAATTTAATATGCTTATATTAGTAAAATGCTTGATGAGGTTGTGGAATGAGTTACTGCCTCTAAGACATAACTTTAGCTTCAGCTTTTGAATGTGTGGAGTAAACAGACATCTTCTACTCGAATGAAACAGTCCCTATATTCTCCACAATTCCTGTAGGAATTCTGTCCAGACAAGGTGGTCCTTCAATAGTGCTTCCTCTCCACTACTACTGGCTGCTCCACTGGAGGGTCCTCCTGCCTGGAAATGCTGATGGTTCATATAATTGGCAGAAGATTTTTCAGTTTAACATCAATTTGTCACCTGATATTATTGAATTCCTTTCCTTGAAGGAATGTTCAAGATAATCCTCTTGAAACTACACCTCTGTGTTTTCACAGTCTAATCTTTTCCGTATCAGAACATATTGTCTGCCTTCTGCAGTGCACTATGGGAATTGGGCTAGGGTTAAAATAATCCCTTCAGTTGCACTTGAAAAAAAATCAGCATTTCATGTGACTGTTATGGACTGTTTGTTTTGAGAATTCTGAGGATTAAACTTAGTACGTAAGCCCATGAATAGGCTAAATCAGTCCAGCATAAGTAGCATGAAATAAAAAGATGCTTTGCTATTTTAGAACCAGGCTGTCCAGCAGGGATTACCACCTACCCTGTTATAATCTTTATTGTGATAACCATACTGCATTTTTGCACCATAAGGGAGAAACTGAATTAACATAGACTGAAAATTCAGGCAGAAACTGAATTTTACTGCATTTCATTCTTGTTCAGCTTTCAACTCAATCATTAACAGAGAGAGAAATCACTTACTTTCATGCACAGAGAATTTTCAGTGCCTGTGACTTTTTAGAGCACATAAACAGGATAAGCACCAGCTTGTCCCCAGTTCTTAAAATACTGGGGGCAGAGCAGGTGCTTCATTTGTGTTGTTCAGTTGGTGGAAAGGAAGAAGAGTTTAATTAGGTACACTTTATTGTGCTATGCTATGATGCATTAAATAAAGGCAAATAAATGCAAAAATAACTTTGACTCTTTTGCATTCTATTTCCTGCTTCATAGTAGATGCCATATGAGCATCACAGGAATAGCATTATTTTTTTCACCTTGATTTAGTGTTCCATATGAAGTTATTGATTTACAATAGCTAGAATGATAATATTTTTATATACATATATAAAATATATCTTTATATAAAAGATGTTTTCAAGAAGGTAAAGGTGTGGAATTATCTTCTTAAATGAGGCAGTACCTCCTTTCCATTATGACAGTGCTTACTAGAATAGACATCATCACAGCTTCCTGGGGAGGTCTTTCTCCTATATTCTAATCATGATCACTGAGCTGTGTGACAACTTGCTTTCAGGTGATTTAAAAGTTACACACAGTCTGATTCAGTGGCTCAGTACGTTCAACAACTGGGTCATAAATCCTTTCTGTGTATTTGTCTCATTTCCTCATCCTAAATTTGAGGACACTATTGCTTCAGAGAAATATTAAGACATATTCATTATGGTTGGCAAAGTGCATAAAAGGCCTTCAGTGTAAGGTACAGGAGCTGCTGTTAAAATGACAAAGACAACCAATAGAAACATAAGTGATAATATTTTCACATGAAAAACTATCTCCACTTTTCTTTTTCATCCCTTTGGCTTCAGGGATGTCTTTCTTCTTATTATTTTTTTTTTTTTTTCTTCTAAAGTTATAAAGCTTGATACAAAAAGTGTTTAGAATTCCTACTGCCAAAGGCTAAGCTATAAATAATTCTTCCCCCATTAACTTTTTTGAAGCTTGACAGTTGGAATGGGTTTATGGAATGTATTTCAAAGTTACATACTAAGTTCTTCAATAAAGAAAGAAAAATGTGGATGCAATTTAAAATTCCTAATGAGGAAATGAGTTCTTGTACTACACTTTGATAGAAACCTGGATAGTGTTACCATTTTAAAAAATTTTTCCTTATTTTGAATCCACATTCTAAACCTGTTGTGGAAAATAAGAAAATAAATCACTGGGGAAAAATATTTTAAAAAAAACTCTACTAGTTGAATTTTCAATTAATTGTCATGAGTTTACTTCTTTCACAGGAACACCCAAGCCAGTTTAATTATAAATGTTTTATGCCAAATTACAGGTTGTCTGAAAATTTTGGCTTATGTGCAAGGAGTGTTCCATGCAAAAACATCATTTTAGACGATTTTGTTAGTGTGCAGGTAAAAAGTTTTTTGATGCGCTGGAACTTGGAAATTTTCAACTACTAAGATATTTCACTTTATCACAATGTTTAATGAGGAGATACAGACTTCTGTAAGTAATGCAAGAGGGCATGGTCAGCCCAAGGAAATGGTACTGGAATGGTGAATCCTGTATTATTTACTGTCACTTCTTTGCCAAAACTTTTCCCAACTCCCGTCTGTGCCTTCACTTTCTCTGTTGCAGCATGCAATTGTCTCTGCTTTTGCTGATCCTGAGAGAAGTCCAGTGTATTAACTGGTATTTAGAATCAATCTGTCCAGTTTTAGCGTCAACACAAGCAATTGTGTAAGTTAGTTCAGAGACAGGTTTGTGTCTCTGAAGAAGTATGAGTTGGCCTGATGGGACGGGAAAATTATAGATCATATCAGAAAAAAATCAGGAAAAATATAGAATGGCATGATTCAGCATGGTTTTGTCTTCTGCTCCATGTATCAAAAGCAACAGAAGGTTAAACTTACACAAAGGCATAGTAAATAGCATCAGTTATTACCCAAACTCTTTTGAAATGCCATATTTCCTGTTCTTGCAGAAAGAAAGAGAAGGAATGAATTTATGCTACCTGGGTAGCACTTTACGATTGCACTTTTTCAATCATCAAGGCCAAAAGACTAAGCAACTGTAAAACTTCTTTTACCCCATAATCTTTAACTGAGGTAATTAATTTTCAATGCTTCTGCTCTGGTTTATGATAGATTATAAAAATAGCCATCTGATAATTGTATCTGTATGGATGATGTCTCTATAAAATCATTAGATTTGTATCAAAACTATACCTAATTCTGATGCTACATTTAGGGATGGTCAATTTTTAATTCTTTTTAATATCAAACAATATTTTTTCACAAAACTTCTTTTTTCTGTTTATAGTAGACCTGGGATTTTAATGATGATGTTAAACCAGAAATATTTCTGTCAAAAGATGCTGCTGCAGTGCCTGATGAAAGTTGACATTGGGGATCAAGCACTTCCTGGTTTCAACTCTTCCTTCTATTAACACAGACATTTAATCTGATTAAGTCTCATGTCTTACTGAGGAGAATAAACTTGTAAGAAGCAAGCTACAATCCCTGTGGAAACCCAACAATTGTGTTCTTAAATTGTTAAAGTCTTCCTATTTTTTCTTGAAATTATGCCTTTAAGAAACTGAAAAGGAGAAAGAAAGAATACTAAAATTACTTCCGCTAGATGGGAAAGAGGGTGGATATAAGAATGGCAGAGGAGAGGGAAGGACAGAAGCAGTGGAAAGAGCATTAGTAGCTTTGGGAATTTCTGGAATGATTTATTCAGCCAGACTTTCAGAGCTAGCATTCCAACAGATGTTGTGCTTATTTATAGATCAGGCACTGCAAACAAGGTAATTCATCAGGTGGAGTCAGAAGTCAGGGTGAACTGTTGACTTTCAGTTCATGGAAATGAATACTTTAAACCACTGCATCGCCTTAATTAGTAATAACTGCAGAGCATGTTCAGGAAAAAGCCCACGCGTCCCTTCATCCTGATGTATGCAGGGATAGAGGAGGCTCATCTGTCTCTTTTTTTTTAGTCTCTGTATTTATGGCAGTCACCAAATGTTCCTCACTGTGTGGCCTTGCTGTGTCAGGTACAGGAGCAGAGTTAATTCCAGCACTCCAGAAATGATTGAAGCCCAATCCTCCTGCTCTAACTCCCATATGTTTCAATGGAAGGAACAAAAAGTTTGGTTGTTTTAAGAAAGGGGACCTAAATGAAGTGTGTGGATAATACACACATATTATTATTATAGTTGGTGTTTTCAGTGTTGTTGTTTGTGCCTTTTGCAACCTTTCAGTGGCACCACCCAACCTGTGTGGCAGAAATTTGCCTACAGTCTTAGTTTCCCAGTTGTAGTCTTTCTGGTCTGTTGCCTGGATTTCTTTCCTTTAGAGATTATAGAAATGAGGGAAAGAAGGAGTTCTGATACATGACTGGTCTTGTCTTGTCTTACTCATATTCCATAGGCTGGAATATGAGTTACAGAATCTGGTGCTGTAGCAGCTCCTGTTTAAACACCACTATAGGGACAGAGCTACTAAGGAGGAGTGAAAACTCTATGAATGAATAAACACGATGCTGACTTAGAGTGCTTCACCACTCCATTCTACAATTAACAGCCCCCAGAGGATTGGAGTTTATCTTTCAAATTTTAGAATGTAAAATACTAGGCATAAATCTTTCTGACAGGTTGGTGACTAACCTCTCAATGCTCATGTAGCTTTTTGATTATAATTGTGTACAACATATCCTATTAATCCATCTTAATGAATACTTAATTGTATTAATTTATGCCACTTACATTTCTTTTAGAACAAAGCATTTATGAAAGGACAGCAGAATTCTCTCTCTCTCTCTTCCCCCTCCCCATCCCTTTGAGCCTCTTGATGTGTTATCTCTGCTACTTTCAACAGAAGGTAAGAGAAACTACTCTAAGATTGAAATATTTCCATTCTTCTCTGCCCATACCTGCAATAAAGTTCTATGTATGTGTGTTCATTCCATGCTAAAAGCAAAATCAGAATGTGAAACCCTCATCTGTCTCAGACACTGTTGACAAGGTGGTCTGTACAAAGATAAGGAATATTTCTCATGCCCAAGTCTGTATGATGCCACATCACCATGACACTGATGCACAAATTTCTTACTTAGTCTCATCTTTCAATTTTAGCTTCTGACTGTAAATTTTTGATCAGTTTTGCTAGATGGATGGTATTTTTTGGCTCATTCAGACAAAATGCATTGCCAATTTTCTCATCCTTCTTCCCAAATTGAAAAGGAGTCCAAATATTGGTTATAGTGATTTTGCTTCCACTGCTAGATCATTCTTTGATCTCTTTGCAGATACTGCTGCAAGAAGTCAGTAGGAATAGTGAGGGTACTCTTTATGATGATAAAAAATAATCAACAGAAATAAGTTTCACAGATGATCTGTCTTCAGTAATTATTAGCTAATAAAGTCAGACGATATTTCCATCCATAAGTTTTGTAATAAAAGATGCAATGCTCAGCTTTAGAAATCCAAATTTTTCTTACTGTTTTTCCTGTTTTTCTTTCTCATTTCTTTTTTCTAGCAGATTAATGGGAACTGACAGCATCCAAGTCTTTATTTTATGACTAGTGAATACTGAATTACCAACAATTCAAGTGATGTTGCATAACACTTATATGAAATCTTTCATTCAAGGACTTCCAAGTGCCTTGGCCTCTTTAAGGTTCACTGCAAACATGTAAATGAAGCATTTCTGTACTAAGGTAAAAAAATGCAACTGTCTTCGAGTTCAGTTTCAAATGCAGATAAAATATTTCTATCACTCTACATCAGTTTTGTCTTATTAGTAAATCACATTTTCCTGTGCCATTTTTTAAGCTGATGGGTAAAGAAGTAGATACAACCAGTGACTTTAGGGTTGTGAAGAAGCTGCCCTTTCCTGCCTGGTGTATCACTAAACATAGACTGTTAGAGGTAGAGAACAGCAATGGTGCTCCATGATTTAATGACATAATCATAAGACGATATAACTAGGAGGTTATTTCAGATCATTCCATCATGTCATGGTGTAGTGAAAACTCTCCACCTTGAAGTTTCTGGATCTCTTTATACCTGTGACAACACCCCTGTGCTCACAGTATCACTCTCTGTTTCAGGTGGATTGCAGACAGTGTGTCCTTCCTGAATGCTGAAATTGGATGTACATTCAGAAATGAATCTGTGATTTCATCAAACATGCTCTTATTAAGACACTCATTCCTTTATTATCTTAAAAACCTCTAATATGTGTGAGTTGTATGCGACGATAAATAGTGTCCTTTTACTTTGTGGTGTTTGAAAGGGTAGACTGAGCAGTTTTTAGCCCAACTGTACAAGAGAATATAGTAACAAACTATGCATCATACGTGCATGTGAGAGTACAAGTACAAAAATAAAAACATAATCATTAGGTAAAGGAACCTGATTTGAATAACCATCTAAGCAAAAAATGATAACCCTTAAAAATTCTTTCTCATTTTATTTGTTTTCAGACTTTCCTTTCAGTGTGTATTAGGCACCCAGCTGTGAAAAAGGAATGTGCTTTCTTTTTATTTAACCAAAGAGTGCCTGGTTTTAGTTTCCCTATAGTTTTTTGAAAGGCATTCACTGATGGCAGAATAAAAAGACTTTCTGTGGCTGCTGTTGCTAATTTAACAAAAAGCGCTGGAAACCAGTGATTCCTGCATTTGCAAGAGTTATTGAGTTCCCTGTATTTGGCTCACACACAGAGTTAGCCACTGGAATGGTGATATGTAGTAGGCACTACTGTCCTGAAGAAATAACAGTACCGAGCCTGAAACACACAATTGCTTTTAGAGACAATCTAATCTTAAGACTCCACAATTGTCACACAGATACACACTTCTTTGTATTTCCACAGAAAGTGATCCATCACATCATCCACTGTAATCTTCCAACTCAGCACCTGTAGGACTGTTATATTACTAGAATACTGCAGAAACTGCAGTAGATAGCTATAATACTGCAGAAAAATACCAGTAACACAAGACCAAGATATATTACCTGTCAAAATTAAATGAGTTGGTGATATTAGCATTTTATTAAAATGCTCAGACTGCCATTCTTTTTTTTGCCTTATGAATAGCAAAGGACTAAAACAGTTCATATTGTTTCTTGCTGTGAAATTCCTAGATTTCTGCAGTTGCCTTCACTAGAGTTCTTGCCCACTTCCATAAGTGGAATACAGCTGTGACGCAGAAGTGATATCTTGATATCTGATTATAATGATGAATATTGTATCTAAACTAGCAAAACATTGGAAGCATTTGTTTGGATAACACTTTATGATTAATTCATAGGATGGAAATGAAGGCACAAAGATAGAACATTATCTCATTAAGAAATGAAAGTCAAAAAGCCCAAGTGAGTAATACTCCTCCTAAAAATGTAACTCATTAATCTTGACTCTGCCAGGGAATGCGTATGGCCTGTACACACGCAGAAGTGATCACGATATTTCCCGTGGACCCATTCAAGTAAACACATAGTTATTGTAACTCAGGGATTTATGTTCTAGGTGATGAAAATATGGGGCTTTTTAGAAAGAAAGAAGTAGAAAAATGTGCAGTGGCACACTGTTGCAGGATGAGAACCAACCATCTAACACTACAGTTCCTGTCATACTGCAAAAAAAGTTGTACTCGTGTGAGTGGGATGTGAAATGAGCTCAGCCTGTGGCTCTAAACCTCATAAATTATGAGTTTTGCTATAATGTCTGAACAATAGAAGGTGTGTACATTTGACAGCAGTAAAAAAATTTTAGTGAGTAAATTTATTTACTTATACTATCCACAAGTATCAAACATTAAAATATGACAGGTGGGCAAGTTATAGTTGAATTCACATATATAGGCAGCATTTCTTTTCCCTGTTCTCTGCATAATGTCATGTTCTCTTCAGGGCTGCTGTTGCCTAGACCATTGTGTTGGAACTTTACAATCATTTCATTTTAGTGACTTCCCTGTTTAATAGCAGGAAAGCATCACCTTTGGAAAAAGGCCTGGGTTTTGTTTTCTAGCACACAGCTTGAGGAAATAAAGGACTCTGTGTCCCACTATCATTCTCCATACAATTCATAACCTCTTTGTTATGAAGTAAATCCTTGGTTTTCTTTAGAGAGGAAGAAAATTCCTTTTTTCTTTTTAATAACTTCTTAAGCCTATTTTTGAAAAAGAGTTGGTTCCTCTGAGGGAAGACAATAGTGTTTCTTCCTCTGTCAGTTTTTGAATGCCCATAAACCCAAATATTTTGTCTTTACAATACATTTGTTTATCATAATTACTTTCTTGGTGGATCCCATCTTTAAACAGCTTGGGGAGCCCTGGGAAGAAAGACTGCACACTGAAAACCACTAACTGCAGTTTCTTTGTATCAAAGTATTACAAATGGTTCTTTAAGGCTATTCTGTTCCAGGTTTCAATAAAATAATACAAGTTTTCCTTGGTTTCAGAGTATTGTCTAAAATGATCTGATTTGTATTTCTATTCTGAAAAGGAAAACAGTGTATTGACATGGTAAAACATGGTAATAATACACCTCCATTTTTCAGGAATCCAAATCAACCTTGTTCTATTTCTGTGACTAGTACATTATCAGCAGCTTTATGTTGAAAAAATATGTATTTTTAAGAATGTTAGATATACATGTATGTTATATATACACACAGAATAAAATTTTAAGGAACTCTCCATTTGTAACACAGGTTAGTTAAACATGACTCATTCTGTAATTAAAATGAGGGAATATCTACCAAAACATTTGTTAACATTTGATGAATTTAGAATTGACTGAGTTTTTTTGCCCTCTCTTTTGCTGCGCTTTTCTTTCTGAGGTGCTTTAACAATGTACTGACTCTCAGACATATTCAGAGAAAAATGGCCATATCCCATGCTGAGAGACTAATTTTTATAAAAGGGGGGAAATTGTCATGACTATAAATATAATAATCCTTTCATTTCTTTGTAGGGCAGTTGTTTTCAGTCTCTTCTATTCCAACCTTTTTTGGAAGAATGGTGTTAATCCAGTGGAGGATGGAGAAGATTATATAGTTCTTATGTATTCAAAGTATCAGTTTTTGAGAGATGAATGAATGCAATGCTCCTGAATGAGCTATGGAAGAAACATTTATTCACAGAAATTACTTCAGCAGGGTTCTTTGTGGTTCTAGAGGCCCAGCACACATCCAGTTGCAAGAGTAGGAAATAAAATTAAAAGAAATATAACAGGTGAGGCAGGAGGGAGTGGGCAGGAGATCTGATTCAAAGTCTACTCTAATCAAAGGTGAGATTTACGACTATGATCAGATGACTGAGAATGACAGTGATACACTCTGCATCAAAATAAATGTCCCATGGGTAATTTATCATCAGAAAATGATAAACCCATATGATTTATGCCTTTTTAATGCAATACTTGTGTTCTGAAGTTAGCAATACCTGCTGTTAAAATATAAGAAATTCTTGCTTACACAGTTTTTCTCATTGAGCAAAGATGGTTTTATGACTAGATCTTTATTCTTATAGTTGATTCCAGTTAGAAACATATAATGTGTAGAATTACTATTTTATTTTTCTCTTGGAATAGCACACTGTAATCCCCTGGCAACCTCATTTTCAGGCTGAGGACTGCATACAGTAATGCTGAGCTTTATTGGAGTGAAAATGCTCTAGATTTTCCTATATGGACAATAGTCTTTGCAACTTGAGATTTGAAAGAACTGCAGAGAAATCCAAAGTAGTTCTAGTTGGGAAGGACAGCGCATTGTCTTAAATGTGTTTAAGATACTTAGATGTATATACATTCTTATAAAATACGAATTTTCTGTTGCATACTGCACAAAGCTCTAAATATAGGTACTGCAACGAATTTTTATTTAACCTCTGTTAAGCAGTAATATCAACAGAGTGTAAAGGATGAAGAATTCTTAACTCAGGAGTAGAACATATAAAACATCTGTCAAGCTTGTTGAACTGCAGGTATACCAGAGGCCTTTTGTGTTAGGATCCGTGGATCACTTCAACTTCAGCTGTCTAACAAAGCTCCTGTGCTCACTAGGAGCTGCTGAAGGATCTTGCCTTCTCTGGAGGGTTTAAACTGAGACTTTGGGCTGCTGTGCAAAGGTTGAAAGGGTGCATTTTTCACCATCTGCTCTCTTCATTCTGCTCTTTTGGTGTTGCACAAATAGAAGTAGGTAGCGGAAAAAATGTATTGCTTCCCATTAAATGTTGAGACCCTTAATGTAATTAAGAATACTGAAATACATTCATTCATTCATTCATTCATTCATTAATTCATTCATTCATTCATTCATTCATTCATTCATTCATTCATTCATCATTCATTCATTCATTCATGGTTTTTCTTGGGGTTCTTTTGGTTTGGGTTTTTTTCATGATCAAAATTTAATCTATTTGCAACAGGTTTTTCCCAACAAAATCATCTCTTTTTTTCCTATGTTACTGATCTGAATGGTATAATGAATGCTTGGTCTGAGTACTACACAGCACAAATATCAGGTAACATTTCATCCACCTCCATGCACAAAGTCAATTATGTGTAATGGATTATGATGTGAAGGGCTTATTGCTCTCTGTTTGCAGAAGCACTGAAGAATGGATTTATCTTTGTTTGCCTTCAAAGTGTTAGTAGTTCCAAGGGTTATATTTCCCTGCTAAGTAGCTGGTTTTAAAAAGAAAAAAGCATAGAGGAAAGCTGTGCTCTGTGAAGTCTCCTTTATTTTTAACATTCCAGGTAATCATACAGTGATTTTGACTGAAAATAAACCTCATAAACATACCATATAAGGGATTATTTCAACAGATAATTTCAATTACTTAAAAATGACATTACATTACATTTTACAAAGCCAAATCTGGAAAACTAGTACACTAGTACTTAGTGTCAGTAGTTGTACCATAGTAAACAGATTGTTGTTCCTCCTCCCTCAGCTGACTTCCACCCTTCCAGGTAAAGTGTGTAGCGATACAGCTTTTAACATGATTTGTGCAAAAGGGACTATATCTGTAGCATGCACTGTCTCCCCCAACAAACCAACCACCTCAAGAAATGTATCTGGTTAGCTCTATTTTGCACACTTTTGTATGCTTAAGGAGAAATTACAAAAATATATATCATTTATGTATAACATACTCCTTTAAATTTTCTCTGTGCAAGTGGATCTGGACTATTCCTGTTAGCAATATGAGAGGAAAAAGAACGGTGCTCTGGAGAGGAGGTGTGAACACATGCCTGTTACACTTTCTAAAATACAAAAGGAATACTTTTTTCTTCTTGATTTTTTTTTTTGTTTTTGCTATTATTGCTACACTGCCCTATGTGGATAATGGCATTCACTGATCACTTTAATAACTGCTATGTATTTTACCCTTTGTGGTTTACAGCAAGAGCAGAGTATGTGCATGTGTGTGTGTTTGTATTTGATGCCTGTCTCAGCTACAGCAACTACATACCACTGCACTTACGAAAAGTGTATCTCCATTTCCATTATAAATATTGACTATTATATAAATGGATACTAAACCAGTAGGAAAATTAAATGCTAGGGAAGATCCCAGGAAAGTTAATGGAAATATTCCATTAAATAAAGAGAATATTTTCTGTTCAGAATTCTGAAGAATATGAGCTGAGGGGTTTTCAGCAATGAAGTGGGTTGTTAACTAGTTTAAAGCAGCATAATCAACAGATTTGAAACTTCTCTGGTTTACAATTTATTCAGTACTTTAGAAATCATTTATTAGTGAAGTTACAATTCTTATGCAATTTAATGTCGCTCTTGACTGAAAAGGTAGGTACTTCCTTTAGGAAGGGACAATTGTGAAAAGACCAAACTGGAATCTGAACCTCATTTTTCTTTAAAAGTGTTCATTGTATTAGACCCATTCATAACTGTATGCTAGCAACTTCCTTTGAGATAGATTTTTTTTAAGATTTCCATTTCAATTACTATTAATTTAATTTTTTTTTATTCCTTGTTTACTTGTGCAAATGGTTCTCACATGGCAGCACTTTCACAAATGAGAACAGAATCCAGAGGTGGAAGGATCTTGGAGTGCTTTACTTGTGGGAGGCCTGAGACATGTAGCTGAACATATTCTGTAAAAGCTTCACTGGGAAACACATGAAAAAGGTTGTAAGGGCAAACTTCTATTTAACAGAGATTATATAGGGCACCAATTCACAACAAGCAACTACTACTAATCTGCCACATGATATTTCTAAGAAACTAAACCAAGGAGCTGCTGCTCTACTGTTATCAGCTTCTATGAGTCTTCTTCTTGACTAGAAAAATGAAGACAGAGAAGGTTTTATAACTTCTTTGCTTACTTTTCTCTTTACAAAAGTCAGTACAGCACAGCAGTAGCAATACTTGTTACCCTCCATCTTTTCCCTACTGGGATAGTAGGTAAAAAGAGATGGGACACTCTTGCAGGAGCCTGTTGGATGGAGCCCATTTGGATCAGATTTTTGAAAGTCTGAATTTAAACCAGTGTCTTTGCCATGACTGTATATGGAACACACTCCAAGTCTTAGATGTTATATACGAGACATTGTTATGCACTTCCTAGAAGAAAGAACATTTTGATTCTCTTTAAAACACGCCTAGACTAGAAAAAGTCATTACTTTTTTTTTTTTTCTGAGCATGTCATTAATTTGACAGCAGCTGCATGCTACCTTCTGTTAACCCAGTTTTATTTTAGTAAGAAATATCTGAACCAGGAAATCTGTCTGGTACATTTAATATTTCTAAAAATGAGCTTAGAATCTCATCAGAGCCATTTGACATCTTGGATGTTGTGCTAGATCTTCTTAAAGGTAACACTGGAATAAAATACATGACCCTTAAGGTAGTATACAAGGAATAGAAGAAATGTAAGAAGTTGCTTGTTATGTATGGTAAGACTTTTTGAAACACCCAGCATGAGATAAGGGAGATATTGAACTTATATATCTGGTCTTTATGAGAAAAAAAAAAAAAGAATAAATTCAGAAAAGCCATAATCTAAGGATTAAAGAAACTGAAAACCCTAATGCATAACATCTGAAAAATCAGCTTATTCTTTAAATGCTAATTAAAAAAGCTGTCTGAGGACAGAATTGGCTGGTTGAGTACATAAGGACTAGCAGGGTTAATTTGTTTGTTTTTATACTGATTACCACGTAGAAAATGCTGTTATGGAAACCAAATATATGCTATTTCTTAAATATTCTTCCAAGGCCTCTGGAACAGAGGAAAGAAATTGAAGCTATTAGTGTTGTTGCTGTTGGGTATCTGAAATCCCCAAACTGGGAGTGTAACTGAGAATCCAAGGATTTTGACTTTCTGGTTTCATAGTAAAAAATAGAAAGCCAATACCATTATCATCTGCCTCATAATCACTATGACAAACTGGGAACAGATCTCTAACATCCTTCTGCTTGAAGCATCTTGAAGTTTTTTCTGGTTTAGGAAGACTGTAAAGCAAGAATAACTTATGTGGAAATTCACCAAGTGAATTTGCCATATAATTTTGGTGCCTCACAGTCGTTTTCTAAATCTGTCTTGAGACAGATTGATGCTGAATAGGTTTTCCAAATGGATTTGGGTCCTCAAGCACACTGAAATAATCCAGGCTCAGTTTGTAGTCTTTTTGCCTTTAATTCTGTAGGAACTCATCAAAATGCAGAATTCAGACAAAACCTGCAGGCATTCTTTAGAGAAACTTTGCTGCTCTAGGAATTCAACATATGTATCTGTTATGGTATAGGAATAACCTTGATGGAAAGGGGAAACTTGAAGGAAGTTTCTGATGTTATGATGATCTAAGTAGTGGATGAGAATGATATGTTGAAACAAGGATGAACCTCAGAAATGGTTAACCGGATCAGTAGAAACTATTCAGCACCTGCCTTGCTTGAGTTTATCAAAGAACATGGAGTTGTGTTCTGTTCAAACCACTGGACCTAATCTCAGAAAACTATACACAAACAACCTAGTGCTGTTAATCAAGGTTATGTAGACATTTGAATCGAACAAAATGGCCTTAAGCCAGTAGTTTCTGTAAGCTTCAGTGACTAGGTCATGAACAATGAAGGCCGAAGAGGTCAAGGTGAAGAAGAGGAGTTAAAGACCCCTAGAGTGAGGCCAAAGACCAGAAACGACCACCTAATCCTGGTGCCAAAAGAAGATTCTGGAAGGCTCCACCCAGACTCCGCCGAGTGTTTGCCTAATCATTAATATGCATAATCAGATATTGTAATCTTATTACTACGCAAAATTGTATGTTGTAACCATGTAGTGAAATGTATAAAATGGCTCATTTTGTACTGTTGACTCGAAGCTAGTTTGTCCAGTGCTAACTGGCTGGCTTTCCAGCACTGCTTGAATAAATACCTTTGCTGCTAAAAGAACAAACTCTCTTAGCAGTTCCTTTCATACCGAGATTTTTCAGCATCAATGGGGACATTCAAGCCTTTGCCTGGGATACATTTTAGGCAGCAACACTGATGAAGTGTGACTGATGACTGAACTTATCACAAAAACAGTGGAACTGTTGCTTTAAATTGTCAAGGCCAAATTGGTTCTTTCAGAATTCTTTGGTTTATTCATTATGGAGATGGAGAGACCAACCAGAATGCATGACTTGCATTAGTCCTTTCTGGGAACAGGTTTTATGGCCTTGAATGTGTTTCATTTTTCTTTCTCCATGAGCCATAAGCAGCACAGAATTATTTACTTTGCAAGGATGCATTTGGGAAACTTATTCAGAGAGTGAAGGCATTGGAAACTGAAGCCTTGTATAAGCACTTGTAACTTCAAGAAAAAAATTTCACAATGTATTTTTTATGATGCATAATTTGGTTTTTGATGCCATGCATTCATGGAAACAAAAAACAGAATGAAACTGTCAGAAGCTATCAGAACATGTTTTACAGAGTTATGCTAAAAACAGCAGCTGTAATCCCTAAATGATTAGAGGAATATCCTTTAGAAGTGGCGAGACAATTACCTGTATCATCCCTGCAGCGACAAGAATGTCATTGCATTCCATTTCTATTTCCAGGCATCAAAAATTAGAGCAAAGCAAGGATTCAGGAGAGAGATACGTGATTTTACTTTTGAGCTGTAGCTTTAGCTGAGGTACTTACAACATACTGTGTTACAGTACATCACAGGAAACAGTTCAGTATTTTTAATCAACCATTCTCTGATCTCTAGCCAAGAACAATTCGACTGTAACAGTGCCTCACAAATTAATTTTAAGCAGTCTTTAGGTTATTTGTGAAAAGGTGGAATATAAAGAATATTTCCAGCATAAGAAGCCTGTGTTACTTGCTGCTTTCATTATGATAATATTTCAGTAGAATCAGAAGAGTACATAGGCTGTTTCAGAATTCATTGCCAGATGTTTTGCTTTATCCACATAAACCTTTGTAGACATTTCCTTGAAGTGCAACTGTGATGTTAAATTTTTACATTGAACTTGTAGACTAGTAGGCTAAAACACTACATTGAAGGACAGTGATTTCTTTGATATTCTTTACATTTATCTATTTAGTCATAACATGTTTTGCTTTAGAACTTTCTTTGTATTTGCTACAATTTCATTTATATAAGTATCTGCTATCATTTTTAGGGATAATGAAAGGGTTGATTATAGGACCTTTTTCAGGTCCTATAAACATAAATTCTATTCCACATTAGAAAAGCTAATACAATAATAGAATCCAGCAAACAAGAATGTAAATAAGAGAGTGAGTTCTTGCTTCAGGAGTATATAAGCAAAGCCATATCATCTTTGATTTATCAAGCATAACTGAGTCCCTCAGGCAGATTATGCTTTGCCAGTCATTCTGGTGAATATGCAAAAATACTGAGAAAAATAGCTCAAACAACTGGTCTTGTCTTGGTCAGGTTTTGGGTTGCCTTGTTTGGGTTTTTCTTTCGTTTTTTTTCCCCCAGTTTGTTCTGGTAACAGTTTATCAAATCTGACTAATTTCAAACTGTAGCATGTATGAAAACAACTTTCCCTTAGCTTTAGATACCAGATTACTTCTGTTCCTACCTTCAATTTTCTGTAATGATATTTCTTTTAGGAAATTTTTTTGAGTATTACCCATCAGATTGCAATTTTAAGGATATTTTTTGCTAAATAGGATGTCACAGCTTCAAACAAGCTTCACTCTGTAAAACTGTTTCCAAATTCATATTTTAGACCCCTTTGTTCATCTTTAACTCTTGAAAGACCTTTGTCAGCCGTCACTGTCAATGAGGGATAACTGAGCTTGACAGTTGCAGTAAGTTTGAATAGACGTAAATTCTTATGCCGTATTTCACAGGCTGAAAGACCCAACATGTCTTATCAGTGGAATAAATTAGGGAATAAAAACAACCACCCACATGCACAGCAAATACTATTTCTTCAAAAAATAACTTGCCCTACTTACTATCTAAAATAGTCACAAATATTTAATGTGCTGCAAGCTTAAAATAGCTCAGAGTGGTATTTGGATCACATAATAAAAGGAGTGGTGGAAGGTCCCTGTAGTCTGGCTGGGTGGGAGATTCTCTGTGGTGCAGATAGGCACAAAAGTCTGGGGACAGAGCTGTGGGCTGATGGAAGTAACTAATCAACTTTTTGAGAGGGAAGTACATTTTCAATTAATCTGTCTGGTTCTCAGAAGGACTGGTGAGCAGTAGAAAGGTTCCTAGTACTTATAGCAAGATTACTGAAGGAATGCTAAGATCAGGATTCATTTAAAGATAAAAGGGCATATTAGAAAACAACACCTGGCTAAAAAATGGATTCATATCCTAAACCATAGTTTCTGATTTCTGCAGTCAAAAGCAATGAATTGTGCTCAGTATTGTCTGTACTGTTTGCCAAGGAATTTTTCACAAAGTTTTAGTAATTAAATAATTTGGACATGTTGTATTATTGTACTAATTTGTGTTAATTGTGGTTTTGAACATGTATCTATTGTAATAGATAGCCCAGAGTTCAGTAAATCATCAAAGAACCAAATTATTTGAGAATGTCTCTAAAATCTTCACTAGGCTGACAAATAAAAGGACAAGTCTGATTCAGAATTACGTAATCCTTAATTTTATCTTTTATTTTCTCAGATGAGAATGGAGGAAAACATTAGAAGCCAAGACAGTGCATTGGTTATTTAACATGATCACAATTTTTGAAAACTTTTGAAACATAAGAACAGCTTAAGTAGATTAGACTGGTCCTTAATTGTAATTAGGGATTTGGGACCTGATGGCACAGCTTTATTGCTGGTCAGAAAACACCGACAGCCAAATCCAACTCTTAACTCTCCTGAACGTGTGTGCCTAAGTGAGCCCATGCTTCTATGTGCTTATGTGCCTGCATGTGAATGTATATATATATATATATACATATATATATAGAACTATATTCACATATGTTCAAGTGATTCATTTAATATATATATATATATATATATATAGTGTTGTTTAGGGCTTTTTTCTGAATTAAGGTTTAAAGGATAATTCATTATGTTTCACTGTTTCTAAATCACTCTGTTATGGGCTTGGGATAGTTTCTCAGGAATGCTGAAAGACAGATGCTTAGCAGCAGAAACTCAGATTTTTTTTCCTTCTTTCCTCCTTTCTGTTCTGCCTGTCATGAAGGAGCAGAATATGAGAGGGAATGGTGAGCTGAGCTTTTAGCACTTTTCTCTACCATTCTAATTTTCTTCCTATTCTTTAATCTGTAGGCTTACTGTGCAATCTTGGAGAATCAGGGATGCAAACTGTGACTGATAAAGTGATGAGTTTTATTTTTCACTTACTATGTGCCTCTTGATTTGTGTGTTTGCACAAAAATAAGGACTAATCTGGCAAAAGCTCTTTTCCCATTTAGAATATGAATAAAGAGGGAAACCAGCTATTTCTGTGGCTTTTGAGGAATGCAGTAGACATACGATTCAATAAGGGAAGCTTTGTCAAAATTAGATTTACTCTTTTAGGAATTGTACTTCCTGGAAGCAACAGGGAGCTTAAAATTCGTGACACCAGAACTGAGATTTGATGGTGAGTGGAACTGCTGAGAGTGCTAATGAGAAATGTCTGATACCAATAACCCAACAGCTGAGGGCTAATCTTTGCTTGCATTTTCCATCTTCAACTATGTGTTTTCTGCTCAAGATAAAAATGCATTCATAATGTGCTAAATTTCAGCTCTTCAACTTTATGTTTTGTTTTTTCAATTTGCTTTTTTCACTAAGTATTGTCTAGTTAGCAAATTCATTTCTCTGTGTTGCATGTGGAGGCAAGAGGGACAACCTTCTATCTGAGGAAACTACCTTTAATCTTCCATAGAACTAAAAACCAAAACAATTTCAGTTCCAAACCTCATGCTTTCCCCATGCATACACAGTCATTTGCTGACTGGAAGGTTTATTCTATCCAGAAAACCAGAAGTATTGTAAGCTGTGTGCGCAAAACTGAAAATAAGGAGAATGTTCTTTCACTTCCATGTGCCACTTACCTGGAGGAAATTAGCCCTAAGCTCTGTGTACTGAGGAGAGAATTGACATTTCTTTTTCTGTTTCTTCATCAACACAGTAAAATGACAAATTATTCAGCTTTTAAGGATGAAACTCTTACAACCGTAGAATCATAGAATCGTATGGGTTGGAAGAGACCTTAAAGATCAAGTTCCAACCCCTGTGCCATGGCAGGGACACCTTCCACTAGACCAGGATGCTCAGAGCTCCATCCAGCCTGGCCTTGAAGACTTCCAGGGGTGGGGCATTCAAAACTTTTCTGGGCAACCTGTGCCAATGTCTCACCTCCCTAATAGAGGATTTCTAACCTACCCTGCCCTGTTTTAGTTTAAAGCCGTTCCCCCTCATCCTGTCACTAAATGCTCTTTTCAAAAGTCCCTTTCCATCTCTTGTGTAGCCCCTTTAGGCACCGTAAGGCTGCTGAAAGTTCTTCCCTAAGCCTTCTCTTTTCCAGGCCGAACAATCCACATTTTCNGCTCAGAGCTCCATCCAGCCTGGCCTTGAAGACTTCCAGGGGTGGGGCATTCAAAACTTTTCTGGGCAACCTGTGCCAATGTCTCACCTCCCTAATAGAGGATTTCTAACCTACCCTGCCCTGTTTTAGTTTAAAGCCGTTCCCCCTCATCCTGTCACTAAATGCTCTTTTCAAAAGTCCCTTTCCATCTCTTGTGTAGCCCCTTTAGGCACCGTAAGGCTGCTGAAAGTTCTTCCCTAAGCCTTCTCTTTTCCAGGCCGAACAATCCACATTTTCGGTCTTTCCTCATAGGAGAGGTGCTCTATCTCTTTAATCACCTCAGTGGCTGCCTCTGGATTTGCTCCAACAGGTTCATGTCCTTGTTATGTTGGGGAGCCTAGAGCTGGAGACAGCACTGCAAGTGGCATCTCACCAGAGCAGAGCAGAGGGGCAGAATCCCCTCCCTTGTCCTGCTGCCCACCCTGCTTTGGATGCAGCCCAAGACACATGTGGCTTTCTGGGCTATGAGTGCCCATAGCTGGGTCATGTTGAGCTTCTCCTTAACCAGTACCCACAATGAAGTCTGAAATTTAATTGAACTATAAGTGGGCAACAAAGGGGGGGGGAGTTTTATATGTTTTTCTCTCTGTGTTTCTTAAGTCTCATCTTAAAAGCTTCACTAGGCTGGCATTACTGATTGATAAGAAGCTGCTTCTACAGGCCAGGAATACTAAAAGATAAGACCAACCTAGTCCCAAATGAGCAATCTTCATGCTAAGAGTCTTATTCTGCCATAAATCCACAGATCTGTCTCTCATTGATGTNATATATATATATATATATATATAGTGTTGTTTAGGGCTTTTTTCTGAATTAAGGTTTAAAGGATAATTCATTATGTTTCACTGTTTCTAAATCACTCTGTTATGGGCTTGGGATAGTTTCTCAGGAATGCTGAAAGACAGATGCTTAGCAGCAGAAACTCAGATTTTTTTTCCTTCTTTCCTCCTTTCTGTTCTGCCTGTCATGAAGGAGCAGAATATGAGAGGGAATGGTGAGCTGAGCTTTTAGCACTTTTCTCTACCATTCTAATTTTCTTCCTATTCTTTAATCTGTAGGCTTACTGTGCAATCTTGGAGAATCAGGGATGCAAACTGTGACTGATAAAGTGATGAGTTTTATTTTTCACTTACTATGTGCCTCTTGATTTGTGTGTTTGCACAAAAATAAGGACTAATCTGGCAAAAGCTCTTTTCCCATTTAGAATATGAATAAAGAGGGAAACCAGCTATTTCTGTGGCTTTTGAGGAATGCAGTAGACATACGATTCAATAAGGGAAGCTTTGTCAAAATTAGATTTACTCTTTTAGGAATTGTACTTCCTGGAAGCAACAGGGAGCTTAAAATTCGTGACACCAGAACTGAGATTTGATGGTGAGTGGAACTGCTGAGAGTGCTAATGAGAAATGTCTGATACCAATAACCCAACCGCTGAGGGCTAATCTTTGCTTGCATTTTCCATCTTCAACTATGTGTTTTCTGCTCAAGATAAAAATGCATTCATAATGTGCTAAATTTCAGCTCTTCAACTTTATGTTTTGTTTTTTCAATTTGCTTTTTTCACTAAGTATTGTCTAGTTAGCAAATTCATTTCTCTGTGTTGCATGTGGAGACAAGAGGGACAACCTTCTATCTGAGGAAACTACCTTTAATCTTCCATAGAACTAAAAACCAAAACAATTTCAGTTCCAAACCTCATGCTTTTCCCATGCATACACAGTCATTTGCTGACTGGAAGGTTTATTCTATCCAGAAAACCAGAAGTATTGTAAGCTGTGTGCGCAAAACTGAAAATAAGGAGAATGTTCTTTCACTTCCATGTGCCACTTACCTGGAGGAAATTAGCCCTAAGCTCTGTGTACTGAGGAGAGAATTGACATTTCTTTTTCTGTTTCTTCATCAACACAGTAAAATGACAAATTATTCAGCTTTTAAGGATGAAACTCTTACAACCGTAGAATCATAGAATCGTATGGGTTGGAAGAGACCTTAAAGATCAAGTTCCAACCCCTGTGCCATGGCAGGGACACCTTCCACTAGACCAGGATGCTCAGAGCTCCATCCAGCCTGGCCTTGAAGACTTCCAGGGGTGGGGCATTCAAAACTTTTCTGGGCAACCTGTGCCAATGTCTCACCTCCCTAATAGAGGATTTCTAACCTACCCTGCCCTGTTTTAGTTTAAAGCCGTTCCCCCTCATCCTGTCACTAAATGCTCTTTTCAAAAGTCCCTTTCCATCTCTTGTGTAGCCCCTTTAGGCACCGTAAGGCTGCTGAAAGTTCTTCCCTAAGCCTTCTCTTTTCCAGGCCGAACAATCCACATTTTCGGTCTTTCCTCATAGGAGAGGTGCTCTATCTCTTTAATCACCTCAGTGGCTGCCTCTGGATTTGCTCCAACAGGTTCATGTCCTTGTTATGTTGGGGAGCCTAGAGCTGGAGACAGCACTGCAAGTGGCATCTCACCAGAGCAGAGCAGAGGGGCAGAATCCCCTCCCTTGTCCTGCTGCCCACCCTGCTTTGGATGCAGCCCAAGACACATGTGGCTTTCTGGGCTATGAGTGCCCATAGCTGGGTCATGTTGAGCTTCTCCTTAACCAGTACCCACAATGAAGTCTGAAATTTAATTGAACTATAAGTGGGCAACAAAGGGGGGGGGAGTTTTATATGTTTTTCTCTCTGTGTTTCTTAAGTCTCATCTTAAAAGCTTCACTAGGCTGGCATTACTGATTGATAAGAAGCTGCTTCTACAGGCCAGGAATACTAAAAGATAAGACCAACCTAGTCCCAAATGAGCAATCTTCATGCTAAGAGTCTTATTCTGCCATAAATCCACAGATCTGTCTCTCATTGATGTCAGTGGAAAATCTCTGGCAAACTAGAAAATCTGTCCCTAAGGAATTGCATGATTTAGATACCAAAGGACAACTAATAGAAGAAATATGTAACAGTTGAAAAAAAATCAGTCACTTCAAAAACATTAAGTGCATTACACTGATGTAAATAGATATAAACAGAATATGATGCTTATTTTAAAGTAAAAAGCCAGACAAGATTTTTCAAATAATCTGAAGATATTTGTGCAATGCCATGAATATA
The DNA here is from genome assembly GCA_013396755.1 of Sclerurus mexicanus. Taxonomy (NCBI): domain Eukaryota; kingdom Metazoa; phylum Chordata; class Aves; order Passeriformes; family Furnariidae; genus Sclerurus; species Sclerurus mexicanus. Next base: position 228,545 of record VWZF01002953.1, on the reverse strand, counting down.
ATAACAATTAGAGCATGAAAATTTAGTTGTGATAGTGAAACAGAGGAGATTGCCAACAGCTGAAGACATCCCCAAAAGGAAGGACATGGGCCTTTTTCCCCCCAAAATGTGCCTTTTACCAGTATCACTATTTTAATACACTGACAATTGTTTACCACAACCACAGCTCTGCCTCCTCTAACATTCCCTGACCTATTTCTTAGGTTGCTGGCAGGTTTCCAGCCAGCTCCTTCAGGGATAGTTCAGTACCTGTGTATAGAACAGGGCAGTCCATCAAGACTGTGAGATTAAATTGGTGATGAGAAAATATTTTAGAATTTGGATCCAAATTACAGCTACATTTTTATTTAAAGTTCATTTTGAAATGAGACTTAGGCTTAATTTTATCTGTCTGTAGTTCAAAGTTTAAAGGGAAATTACTATACATATATTGAAATGCCTCTTTCTATCCTTCTCTTTTATCAGAGAATTCCTATTTGAACAGAGCTACTTATCAATACTGGTCAGAAAGAAACATTTTTTAAATTTGTTTTAACTAAGTTTCCTATGTTTCTCATTTTTTTAATAAAAAATATAAATAGACCTGTTAGAAAAGGTCTTTGGAATTAAAAACATATATTTCTTTTCAATCAACTTTAATATCTTTCAAGTTTCCTGATTAATTTTAGAAAACTCCAGACTGGTTTCTCTGGGGAAAAAAATAAATTATAAAAGTAAAAAAACCTAATACCTGAAGTGGTTTTGGACCTTGTAACAATCTGAAAAAAGAAAAGAGGAAGACAACATGACCAGAAAACGTATGAGGCTAGAAGCAATGATGCTACTTATAGCATGATTACTTTGGAAAACACTGAGCTGGAAATAATTCTATATTATTATAAAACATCTTCAGTGCTGTGAAAGGCAAATAAGAAGCAAAACTTGAATAGGAACAGGTTCTGATCTTGATTATGGTGGCACTGACACCAAAATAGAATCAGACTTCCACTACTACTATGACTTACTTGGAAGAAAAAAACCCCCACCCAGTCACCATTAAAAGAAAACAAATAAACAAACCAAACAAAAAAATCACAGCAAACAAACTGTATTTCACAGAATTTTATAAAAATTTCCAGATACCAAAGAAGGGAAAATTTTCCAGAAATTACAGGACCCATTCTTATGTAAAATTCCAAATTACATATTTCTGTCACAAATATTAAAGTAGTTGCATGTCTTTTATTATTGTGATAAATCCTTATTCCATAAAAACATCACAAAGAATTAACAAAATCTAAGCTGCTTTTTAATCAATGGCGATGTGAATGACTGATTATTTCAATACCCAGTAAACTAAGTTATCCTTTGTGTAAGAGTAAAGAACAATTAATATACAGTACTAAAACAGTAGCCAGATGATACAAAAGGTTAGTTTATCTTGGAGTATAATGTATGGGCACGTAACTGCCTAGGGATTGAACAGCCTACTTTAATAGCCACTGACCTTTAATTTCTATGAGTTAAGTGTCAGAATATTAGGCTGAAATTCTGTAATTAAAAAGGAATTGTGTCCTGTAGTTCACTTATTATGTTTGTTCTGCTGTAATTGCTATCCTCAACTCTGCCATCTTCTCATGTGTAAGGGATTAAAGCATAAAGCCAAATGCTGGTTATAGGGACGGTTTTGACACCCTCACTTATGCAACGTAAGTGTCTTCAAGAAAAGGGTTCTCTTGAACGTATTATTTTGTAACCTATAAAGTACATAAGACAAATTCTTCCTGTCACCTGCAAAATTCAGGGATTTGTGGCTTGGAGTGAAAAAAACAGGTGAAGGTCGATACATTCCAAGTTCTGTGATGAATGCCATGGTATAAACCATGTGTAAAATCATGTGGCACTCCCTGTCCACTGCCTTAGTATCCATTTATACAATCTGTGCTGTTCTGAAACTGCTACAATTTCATATAGGCCCCTGTGGCTATGAAAACAATTCCAGTTTCAGATGCTGCTTTCACAGAAATGCTCTTCAGATGTTAGCTGCTCCCACTAAAGCAGCACATTCTAGTGAATGTCTCCAGGTGAAGATACCTTGCTGTGCTGTTAGAAGTGGCCCTGGAGCTTGAGTAAAACAGTTGTGTTACTTGAATCAAAATCCTGGACGTGGTGATAAGAGCAGTGCCTGACTTTACGTGTTCCACTTAACGATGTACCTTATCTGAGATAATGTATTTTTGGAAAGACATGGAGGTTCGCAGTACCTCTCTAACTAAGCAGCTGTGGCACAAGTTTTCTGCAAGATCACCAATAATTTGAAGGCTATTACTGTGTTCAATGCACTTAGGTGGTGAAGGTGGCATCTGTAAAAGGAGTTGGTAGTTTCTTGCAATAACACTGAAAATGAGTTCTGATTCAGTCATTGAAGTGCCCTTGTATTTTTCTGTATTGCATTAGAGTTCTGTTCAAAGCCTGAAGAAACTGTCATGCTTTGACAAAGCTACAAGTCTGTAGCAGATACCGATTGAAATAAATAGATCCTCATAAATAAAGCCTGAACCATTTTGCATAGTAAGGGGTTCTCTGAAGACACTAGTTAACTGGAGGCTTAATCATTGTGTTTATAATTGCAAACTTAAGATGTTTTCAATAATGCAGTTAGGGAAAATCATCAACTGCATTAAATACCCTTATTTTAAAAATCAGTCTTTAGTGGAGCTGTGTATTTAAGGATCTCTTGTTCTGTCACTTACTGGGATGAACAAAGGAAACATTTACAACAAAGCGTTATCCTTATCACTATTTCTAAGAATGCTGGAAAGGTTTGCAAAGCTTTTGAGGTAAGCATTTCTGATTACTCGCTTTTGCTATTGTTGAATGTACATCAGTTCTGCTGGTTAACCCAAGGCAACTGTCACTGGTTTTCCTTCCAGTTCAGTTGAGCAGTGGCTGAGATGATTAATTTTTTTGTGCATCTTTAAAATGTGTTTAGAGCTTTGAGAAAGACTTTTGGAACACCAAATCACAAGAGAGAGCAGCATATTTTGAACTGCGGTATTAAATTTCAAATGTTTTCCAATTCTGAAATCTAAAGAGAAGGATCTAATAATATAAATTTATTTTACAACCTGCTGAAGAAATGGCAGAGTACTGTAAAACTAGAGAGACTAAACTTCTAATTTCCATGTCATTTTGTAGGATGATGTCATTCCCTGTCAGGGAAAATATTTTTTCTACAATAACTAAACTTCTTTTTAAGGACATGTGCTATATACTCCAGTTACTTTTGTTCAGCTTTAAGTTGCATATTTCAACAAAGATAATGTAATATTTGAAAATCTTATTTAGTAATTGTGCAAAATCACAGATCTATCAAATTTTTATCTGTCGAGTTACAAAAATTCTGAAAATATTCTATAATTTTATAAATTATATTATATAGCATATGAAGATATACCAACAGTTTTCTGCTTGTTGGTAGTAGCTAGTACTAGATAATTTAAAGGAAGCTCTATGGTTGCTTCTGCGGACCCACATTAGGTCACAGTGAATATTCAATAGTTTAAAATTACTTAGAATCTAAACCTTAAAATGTGAAGCTTAATTATTCTGTGGAATTTTGTTATCAAATTCATGGATATTTACACAACTATACAATTTAAGGTTGATTTTTTTATCAAATTATTGACCTCTGCTACAACTAGATGAAAACCAATTATTTTCAGTTTTCCACCTTTTCATAGTGTCATTTAAAAAAAGCTTCAAACCTGAATTTTGCTTTCTCTACACCATTTACCGTGATCTGTTTTATTATATGCCTCCTTTGATCGTTGCCATTGGTGTTCTCTGAAAACATGGCAGGTAATTCCTGGCTACACTTGTAGACCAGACTGAAAAAATTGCTTTAATCAGAAACTTCTTTCTAAGCCATGACAGCTAAGTTTTCATTGATATAATAAAAACATAATTATTTATTTCTCCTCTGAAACTTGTCTTTTAAAAATATAATGCTTTATATTAACAGTGAAAGGTTTTATTTTAATTTGCTTCCAGAAGTACTTTTAGGTTGAGATAGAAGGTATTGACTTAGAAGTTAAGATGTTGAACTGACATAGACATTATTGACTTGGGATTTTAGTCTCTAAAGGTCATTCATCTGCAACTGTAGTTGACCATTTATGGAAAAAAATAGTAGTGCCTTCACTTAGGGGATGTCCGTCAGAATGTTCTCCTGTCTATTTGTGCTATTCATTTGTGCTATTTCAGACAAGCCCCATCTGAGAGAGGGGATGAGTAATTTCTTGAAGATCATTTGTAAGGAGATGGCAGATTCAAGGTATGGTTTTATGCTGGATGCCTACTGGGATCATTTCAAGGTAGCAAAAAAAGGAGAAAATCATTAGAAATGTGCGCCCGCAGGAAGGGAATGAGTATTACCCTTATTTTCAATTTTGCACACAGCTTACAATACTTCTGATTTTTTGAACAGAATAAACCTTCCAGTCAGCAAATGACTGTGTATGCATGGGGAAAGCATGAGGTTTGGAACTGAAATTGTTTTGGTTTTTAGTTCTATGGAAGATTAAAGGTAGTTTCCTCAGATAGAAGGTTGTCCCTCTTGCCTCCACATGCAACACAGAGAAATGAATTTGCTAATTAGACAATAGTGAAAAAGTAAATCTAAAAAAAAATTGTGATGTTGAAGACCTGAAATTTAGCACATTACAAAATCATCTTTTACGATTCTATGATTAGGAATGTTTTAGCAAAATTTGACAAATCTAACAAATAATGTCCCTTTCTGTGTGACTTAAGAATATTTTGAGAGCTCTAATTCATCAAGGATAATCTAAAATGTAAAGTAGTTTAATGGGACTTGTAAGATTTGAGTTCCTTATCTGGTTCAGCCACAGACTTCTGTATAGTGTATTCTGTTTAAAATGAGTACATTTCCATCTCAGAGGGCTGGTAAATAGATACAGCTTGTAAGGACTCTGGAGTGCACAAACATTCTGCTGATATGCACTATAAATACCTAATTTAGCATCCAACTCTGTGTTGTCTAGGAGAAGGCATACTCTGATTTAAATGGGATTAGTAGTGTGCATGAAGTTAAGCATGTCCATAAATGTCTGCAAGGCTTTAGTTATTCAGTGGACTCATTATCTCAATTTGTTGTTTCATGGAATTATTCCAAGTATCTCATCTAATCAGATCCTCCTGGAGGCATAACATGTGCCCAGAATAGCATGAGCTATATATAACTCCTTCCAGAGTTATGAAGGATCAATGGAACGTTTTTATTGCCAGTGCATGTGAATTATCCTGTAGGAATTAAAATCCCCCAATGAGATCACGGTGTATAAAGCTGAGGAAGAATTGTAATTTTTTAGATAAAAACACTATAACTGAAGGTAATATATAAACAAACATACAGTTTAAAATACAAATATGTATTATAAATAATATAAAAGAGACATAAGTATATAATTATAGACTGGGTTAATTAAATTAAAAAATAAACTTTGCAGTATCACTTACACACTAATCAGAAATATGATCCACAAATACAGAAAACCACTACCATTATGCTGAATGAAAATCAGCCATGTGTTCTGCATTGAAGATATGTTGCCCAGTAGTAAAGCATGTTTGGTTCAGGTATTACCTAATGACTAACCTTTGGTATTTGAGCTTCAAATGCAGTTGGCAAATAGCCCAAATAATTCTATTCTCAGTAATACTATTGTAAATCTCTTGAATTACTCTATAGTATTGAAAGTGGGGTAGAACGTGGCAGATGGTTATGGCCTATTTCTGCTGACTTTGTTGCTTTCATCTAAAAAGGCAGTCATGGGAATCAATGAAAGTATGTACAGTGTATTACTTGAAATGTGTAAACACAGCAGAATATGACTCTTCGGAACTTGAAAGTACTCGATGGTATTTCTCATCTACCCACCCTATTTGAATTGCTTTCAACTAGCAGAACTAAGAAAGGAAATCTTTCCACAGATCTAGTTGTAAAATGTCTCTATTAATATTACTATTGTTGCCGTAAGGGGAAAGGAACAAAACTTTCCAAGACAACTGTATGTGGGTTAAGTAGAGAAAAGTTCTTTTACTTATAGGGTTTTGGGGTACAGAATATAAAGGAGTATAATAAAAGAGTACAACACATGTTGGCAAGTAACAGACAGAAAAGACTGGTGCTAGGTTGAACTCATGGCCTCAGGAATACCATGTGAGCTCTTTTCCAAGCACCACTGCTTCAAAACATGCAGAGTGAATTAATCCGAAAGGTGTCCATTTCATTCCTGGCTGTACTCATACNTTGGGACTGCCCCATGGCACGCCTCTCCTAGAATTGAGTTGGAGGCCTTAAGACCCTTACTTCATCCTTTATCATCATCTTCATGCCACTTTCCCTTACTGGAGCTTCTCCAAGGTTGCTGGGGTTTGCTTTCTTGTTTTGACTAACATGGTATCTAATTGTCTTAGCTCTGGTACATGTTTCCCAGGCATGGTGTTCCAGCTATTATCTGACTCTTAAGACAGCTAGCCCAGGATTAGAGGTTGCTAGCTACTCTAAATGTAAGAAACTACATAGAAGTATAAAACTCTACAAATACATGAAAACCCTAAGGAATCACTACATATGGTTATCTGCTGAAGCATGAAGCACTTGAAAAGGAGCTGGCTAACATTCCAAATCCTTTACTGAAGGATTGTCTTTGTTTCTAGATATACAGTTCCTTCTTGGCCTTGCCATTCAATGCGTTTTCCCAACAACTGAAAAGCAGTGCTGTGGCAATAAACATTGAACATTTCTTTTTCTTATGATTTTATGCCAGTTTTAAGTGATACCAAATGTAGTTCAGAACAGCAAGATGAAAGAATTTAAGTGCTGTTAAGATGTTCAAACAATGGAGAATATCAGTGGATGAAATTTCAGAGGAAGTTAATGTTTCTGAAATGTCAGACTGAATATTAGTAATGGTGAGGAGAACTAATACAGTTTATGTTGGTTTTGAATTTGAACATAATATTATTTATATAATATGTGTATCATCTATATATATGCATAAACATGCTTTCATTTTACCTGAAAGACACTGATTAGATAATGTAGTTAATGTCATAATTTTAATTGCCATTAATGAGATTTCCATTTTTTAGCTGAAAACCAGATTTTCTTCTGGATATTCTGAGATTTTAAAGGTAAAATTAAAGTAGATTTTCAAAAATATTTAATTCAGGAAAAAATGTCCCACATAAAATAAAATTTTCATTTACTTCTTTACCTTCTATATGCTCATTTGAACATATCCCTATCTGCAAAAAAGTACAGAAAAGGCTTGAAGTTGCAGATGAGCTACAGGCAGCAAGGCTATAAAAACGACCAGGCATTCATTTCTTTAGCTAAAATACTAATATACAATTGTGTTTCTTCATTTCATGCATTCCCAGAGTGGTTGGGAAAGTCTGGAAATTTTTTTTATTTTTATTTCTTATTTATTAATATACAGTTCAAGTTCAAATTGTCAAGTGTCACCAATTATTCCTCAATTCAAATCAATCCCAATCAAAAATTTCTCTCAAGGGTTTTATGCTTACTCCACTAGAAATGGAGTATCAAACCTATAAATGGGAATGCTGCCAGTGACAAATAGAAATAAATGACCTAAATGTTGGATCGAAGTCCCAATGTATAATAAAACAGTAAGATGTGTCCAGTGAAACACAATTTAATAGATGTAGTTTTGACACTTCCAAGCATGTTACTTCCTCAATAACCTTTACTTAGAAAGTAAGCCTGCTAATTTCACTTCAAGTGTTACTGGGAGCATATATATCAGCTGCTGAAGTTTGAAGATCAACTTTGAATAATACAATATATTATGCAAACGCAAATTATTTTTAAGTATTCTTCAAAGCAGCTGAAGTTAACATTATTTCCTTCCTGAAGTCTATAACATTGTCTCACTTTTTTTCTTCTATGTGTCAAGAAATAGGAAGGGAAGAAAATACTTTGTCCTTTTTATGAACACTGTCATCTGAAATTATTCTGGGAAATCATGTAAATGTTGGTCATTTACATAACTTCTGATCCCACTGGTGAAGTAGGTGAACGCAATAAAAGAAATGGATATTTTTTACCATGAGTTTTAAGTCATCTGCATGCACAGGATCATTTAATGTAAAAAAAAAAAAAGTATAAAAAGAAAAGAAAAACTACCATCAACAATGCAGCCCTCTCATCTCAGGTGTAGTAGAAGCTCCACATGTGTATATGCATAAAGTAAAATTTCATCTCTTTTTCTGTTTCTCCGTTTCATATTTGTTTTGGTTTTGTCATGGTTTAGGAGGGGATTTCCCCAATTTAGTGCTCCCATCCCCTCCCTCCCTCCCTTTTTCACCCCCTTCCTCCCCAGGACTCCAAAACCACAGGCTGAGCTACTGTGAGAAAAAGAACTCTGTCCTGGCCAGAACCAGGACAGGTTTATAACAGTCCACCGTCAAACTCACACTAATGGACACTTCTTGAAATGGAAGGAGGAGATGTAAAATAACAGCCACTAGTTAATAAAACTTCAGTTGGATTTGTAGGACTTGCAATCTTTATTAACCGTTTGAATAGGAAGGTAACTGCATCAAACTGGTAGCTTAAACATATATGCACATTCCTGGATTGCAGGATAATAGCAATATCAATGTGATGTACATATTCCTACTTTTCCTGCCATGCTTGCCTAATCTGCAAGCAGTAGAGGAAAATTTACCAGACCTGTGTTGTTTCAGTACATCTGGGATCCAGAGACTCTGGGATCTCCCGTGCTGTCCCTATACCAGCAGACAAGGATGCCAGGCACAGTGATGAAAAATGTACATCTATGAGCACACAGGCACCATAATTTGACCCGAATATGATCAGGTAATAAAAAGCATCTGTTGCAACAGAGCACAAAAGCAGTTGTGTTTCAGATGGAAGACAAACCTTGATTAGATTTCATATTAATGTGTCCATAACTGATCATATTAAGCACTTGTAAAGACCTATTAGCAAGAGACATGTTTTTAAAACTATTACAAAATGTTCTGAATTGAATTCTCATGGCTTCACTCCTATAAAAGGAATTTTTGGAGACACACAACACCTAAACTCTGCTGATCTAAGAGGACAAAAATTTTTCTTAGGCTATCTAAGCGGTTACATTTTACGAGTAAGAATGCTGCATTTACAGAAGTAGAAATACCGAATGATATAGGGTATAATAAGAATTGCTCTTACCCAGAAGTGCATAAGCAGGTGAATGAGCTTGCCCAAGCAGAAATTTAGGTCAGACTGAACCCTTGTTCTCTGCGTATACTTTCTTCCTAATGCTTTTCTCTGTGCATGTCATCACTGTGGCAGCAGTGCATCTTCAAACTGTTGAGCTATTTTTTGATGGTACAAGTTTCTCCTCACCCTTGCCAATCTTTTCAGTCACTGTCAGCAGGGAGAGTTTTGATATATAGTTGAGAATTTCTCTGGTTATTATTAGAAATATCAATGGAATAATTGACAATTTTTATCACTACAGAAATAATACAGTCATATATATATTCAATGACTTTAAAATCCCACTGCAGAAAATCTATCTCATTGAAGTGGCAAGTGAACATATTTAATTGATTTTACTTCTTTTCATGAGCCATGTGGATTTTGCTGATCAAATATTCACTCAGTTTTGTAGAAAAATAAAAAGGAAACTACTGAAGTAGTCATTATCTGCTATGAAATTTCAAAGGGGGAAAAAAAGTGACCTGGAATGTAGCAGTGGAGAGATTTATAAATGAAAGTAGTTGCTCAGTTGCCATTTGAGTTGAAGATCCAGAAAGATATTTAACAAGCCCTTTGGTATAATTTTGATTTCTCTAGGGAGCTCATGCAGAGTTGAACAAGATGATGATCTTTCTGCCTGCTGCTTGTCAGAGTTTTATTCTATTCCAGGGAGTCCTTCATTTCAGTTCTGTTCAATCTAAACAGATAAGCTTAAGAGATAAGCTCATATTCAAATTACAAGTAGCTGTCAACATGTTTTGTTGCCATCGCTTCACTGCACATGATCCCAGAATTTTTTATATCCTGCAAGATATTTTTTCTGAGTGTAAGCTATTGATGAGAGTTACAGGACTGAAAATGTATTGCAAATTAATTCCTATGAGATAATTCATTAAATATTAGTGAATTTTGAGTTCAAGATATAATCATTCTCATTGTCATTTTCCTTCCAACTGTCCAATAATTAACCCAGACACAATAGGGTACAAAAACTCTTTTTTCCTGTAATTCCTTTGGGAAGTATGGTCTTGGAAAGAATATATACCCTAAATAAAGATGTTCCAATCTCTAGATAAATGAACATATTACTTGCTTCCTACCAGTAAGTTAAAACCAGTAATCTAAACCCATTAGATCAACGTGTTAGCTGTGTTTTCTGTCTGGTTTTCTGGAAGATACCAGACAAACTATGCACCAAGGAAAAAACTCTGCCTTCTGCTCCCAACTTATTATCATTACAGGGACGACTCACATTCAGGACCCCTGTCCCAGCACCAACAGCCAAGCTCCAATTTCGAATATGTCTGGAGTTTGCTCCAACACAAAAGGTACCAAGAGAGAAAAGTCTTCCTGATAATTACCTCCCCTGGGCAGCCTATCCACTGCAACTGAAACATTGGGCATAGATACTTTTCTTCCCATTAAAAAAAATTTTCAAACACTTTTGGAGCCCACCACCAAAATTTGGGTAGTATCTCCACTACTGAATATATCCAAAGATTGCTACTAAATCTGACAAGTCATGAAACTTTGCTTGTGTTTATCTCCCATGGGCAGCCTACGATCTGTAACTCAAACACTGGAGCTGAGGGCTTTCCTTCTGATGGAAAGAACTGTCATTCTATTTCAGGAGACCGTCATGCAAACAAGGATACCACATCCAAAATGAATACATTCTGGGATTGCTTCAACACAGAAAGTGCCAAGACAGAAAGGTCTTGCTGGCATCTGTCTCCCATGGGCAGCATATAATCTGCACCTGAAACACTGGGGCAAGGTGTGGTCTCTTCCCTGTAAAAGCACTTTCAGGAGCCCACCATAATTAGGATACAACCTTCTATATTTAATACGTCCAAGAATTGCTCCCACACAAAAGATGCCAGAACAGAAAGGTCTTTCTGACCTTTACATCCATTGGGCAGATGATCATACGCAACACCAACAGAAGGACTAGGTGCTTCCTTCCTCAAGGAAAGGTGATGTCATTCTCATTCATGACACAACTTCCAGCATCTGGAGCCAAGGTCCAGTATTGACTACATCCAGGGATTGCTACAACACAAAAAGTTCCAAGAGTGAAAGATCTTACTGGGCTTTACCTACCTGGGGATGTTGATTATCTGCAGCACCAAAAGTAGGCCTAGGTGTTTCCTTTCCCAAGGAAGGTACATTCACATTCAGGACCTCAGCTCAGCTATTTGGAGCCAAGCTCTATTATCGAATATGTCCTGGATTGTTCCCACACAAAAGGAGACTTATCAGAAAGCTGTTACTGGCCATTACCTCCCATGGGCAGATTATAATATGCATTCCAACCCTGGGGCTATGTGCTTTCCTTCCCTTGGAAAGCTCTTCAAACTCTTTCAAGAGTCAACCACCAAAATTCCCATACCACCTTCTATATTGAATACATCCAAGAATTGTTCCAGCTCAAAACATGCCAGAACAGAAATGCCTTGCTGACCTTTAATTCCATGGGGCAGATGATCACATGCAGCTGCATCAGTAGGACTAGGTATTTCCTTTCTCTGGGAAAGGTAGTGTCATTCACTCTCAGGACTACAGTTCACCAGGAGACAGGCTTCAATGTTAATTATGTCCAGGATTACTACAACACAAAATGTAACAAGATGGAAAGGTCTTCCTGGCCTTTGCCTGCCTTGGGCAGCCTATGATCTGAAATATGTGGCAGGTCTTTGAATCTGAATGCCTATATGGCTTAATGCAAGTTAGTTTTAAAAATACATATTTGTATTAAAACAACAATAAATCATGCATGCTTCTAGGTTGTGCTGGCTGGAATGTTGAGTGGATTTTCAGCCCATGTAAACAGACATAGCTCCCCAGACTGTGGAGAGATCTTTTTAATGATATTTAAAGATCTGTGCAATTGTCTGGAATAGGTTTACAGGGATGAGTAGTATCTATCTGCATAAAATAAGGTAGCTGAAGTAGGCTATAAAGTTGAGAAAGCATGAGGACTTGGAATAATATATTAGATGGCACATCTGTTGGCTGTCTTAATAGAGGAACCAAGGACTGAATGAGCTCTTGGGATTTAGGGATCTCAAAGGACTCTCTCTAGGGAATGGTGGTAAGGGTGAAACTCAGAGTAAATTGACAGACTGCTCAAGAGAAAAGGTAAAGATTTTCTTTATTAAGATGTTGGAGGTATTTTCACTATTACAGGCCATGCTCAGAGGCTAAAAGATGACTGGGGAGGCTGATGTAATATTCAAGACAAAGAAAGGAACTAACAAAAACATGAAGATTAAATGGGGAGTAGAAATGCATTGTACCCACATTGGGCAAAAATTGTTATAGACCCATTGAAGCTGTCCTTGAAGAACTGAGACAGAGAATTCCCAAGTTACAAAAAAATGGTGCCTTCTGAGTGGTATATTCTAAAGCATGGTAAGCTAATACAGTGAGATTGAGAATTTTTTTTAAAAAACATCATTATATGTGTTCTAACAACCTGTTATGAAGTGTCATGCCACTTTTTAAAAATTTGAGCTATTTAATTTAGTTGAGAGTGTTATACCTGTTTGCCACTGCTCCTTTGAAATTCTCTGGGCTAAAGAATGTTTATTTCAAATAGAACTACACGGATAGCCACAATAGGGCAGGAGGGAGGGAATACCCAGTAAACACACACACATTAATCAGAGCAACAGTATCTCATTGATGCATTCTAACCACTCCTATAATTTTGGTGTAGAGTGTTATGTCTTAGTCATTAGAACTGCCCAAAATATAAGATGAGCTATGACCTACATATGAGAGCTGAGTTCTAAGTTGTCATTGAGTAACATCATGATGGCATCAGTTGTGTACCTGGAACAATGTAGTTTGGATCTATAAACAGAATTACCTGCGTGTAGGGCATCACTGAACCTATCATAAATTACTGTCTGTGAATATGATTGTCAGCTGATAAAACCAATCTTTGGCAGACCTTGAGCTAAAGAATTACTTTCTGTACTTTACTGTGGCATGTTTGGTGTTAACTTCAATAAGCAATGCAGAGATGTTAGTGTTCCAGGTTACTGCAAACTAGCCTTTGCAGCCTTTTATTAGAGTGCTGTTTCTTTGTGAAAGCTGAACAATTCAGTGTGTCCTGTGTGACTGAAATTTTGCACCTTTTGAATGTGAATGTGCATCCAGTAGAGAAGGTGTCTATTTTCTAATTCATAGAAACAAGTGCTGCATTTATACAGACCAGGAGGCAATTTGTACTGGTGTAGGCTGTCTTTACCTGCAGTTACAGCACAGACTCCTTGCCTGAATGTCTTTCCTTTTGTTTCAGAAAAATTAGAATCTGACTTGACTTGTCTGATACTGTTTCCTCTGAAAAGTAATTGGAACTTTCTGAATGAGAACTGGGTTTTATTGTCACTTACAGTCTGTTCAGGCGCTGCATTTGTGAAAGCAGCAGTCTTTAGTTTTCATATTTGCACTGAACTAAATTAACTCAGATCAGTATTTCACATGATTGTATTTTCAAGAATATGTCCTGAATACATTTTTGCTTTAATTTCACTTTTCCTATACCTCTAGGATTATTCTATTTCACAAAGTTTTCTTCCACCTTAGGATCCTACCCTTATTGCTCTCCATCACCTGTTAAGAGCAGGGTAAAATAATAAAGGCATATTGGTCTTCCAATAGCTGTGACGACTTCTGTAATACCCCAAACAGAAATGCGCACTGTTGTTCTGCTGGGTTTCAGTTGATTTAGAAGGAAATATGCTTTATAAAGGGCTCCCATGTTGTTCCAACAGTACCTCTGCAGCAGCTAAACTGTTAAATCACCTTTATGCAGAAACACCATGAGAAGCATGGCATCAGCAATGAGACTGATTTCTTTTCGGCAGGGATGTGAAGGTGCTTTAATCTAACCTGCAAAATCCCTGGTAGAACCAGTTGACAGCACCAGCATGTTTGGTGCCACTACTGCTAATTTAAACTAAAAGTCAAGAGACGTTAGAGAACGTCATGCCATATTGTGATGCTGTCCATGCTCTGTATATTGCACCTAATTTTAAGCATTAAAAACTTCTAAATTATGTTATAATTGGATAAAAGTAGGTAGGTAAGATTGTGCATTTTTGGTGTGGGGAGTTCAGATTAAAGATTCTTGCAATTTCAAATGAGGCATCTGCCATTTCAGCCATCAGAAGAGGTAGGAAGAAAATGGAATTTTATTAAAATTTCAGTAAGAAAACACAATACTAATATCCAGGAGAAATAAAATACTCTTAAGTTCTGTGCTCCTCTGGAAGTCTGTGTGTGATATTTGTACTGTACTGTACTCTGCAGTGTTTGCTTATTAATCCGGTGTGAAGGGAATATAATTTGACTTTTTATTTATGCTTTTTGCCTCTGTGTGCTTAGCCTACTATGTACTAATTTGTCTCTAAACATGACTGTAATAAAAGCAATACTGATGTTGCCTTGATTTTCCCTGCCCTTTATACATTTACAGATTTTGATCTTTCTTATCTGTCTTAGTAACCTTGTGCTTGTTACAAGACACTGATGAGGTTTTTTTTGTGACATATGGGGTAGGTTGTTGTGGATATTTGTGAGTGTACTGATCACTGCAATGCTGTCCATGATTAACAGAGAATTAGATCAGTGATGCCTCTACTCACTTTCAATTCTCTTTATAAACTACTCACCTAGTCAAAAGAATAAAAATCCTCAAACTTGGTATCCACTTGTTGTATTGATCTCTCTAGACTCAGAGCAAGAAAATAATTTTTGCAATTAACCCTGAATGTCCAAATTTAACTAAATTAGTGTAGGGAATTATTTCTAGTGTCTTTGAGATTGTAGAAATTTATTTAGTTCAACCAATCAGACTAATTTCAAATGTCTAGTTAAACATATAAGGAAAGGCAACCAAGACTTACAAGATCACTTAGAAGAGTTTTAAGGGAAACCCCAGAGGGCAGAGGAAGATTCGGTAGTCTCTCCTGTGCGGGTGCACTAGAAACACTGATAACCAAATCTTTGCTTTGGAGATGCAGGAAATAGTGATTGCATTTGTTTTGACAAAATGAAGAAAAGGGTGACTGATCCTATTGCTACACAGCAGAAAAAATGCAAATTAGATGACTGACTGCCATTTTTTTAATTTGAAGTACTTGGACTCATTGGCATCATTTCGGTGTTTCTGGCATATGCTTCAGTGTACAACCTATCAAGACTCCAGCCTTGGAAGGACACTTCAGTCATGAAAGCTCATATGCATTCCAAATAGGACAAAATAGGAATAGAAATAATCTTATTATTCAATCAGGGATATTGCCATTTTCTGGTCTATTATACAATGTTTTATTTTGGGCTTTTAAAAATAGACAACAGTGATGATTTCATTTATATAAAGTTACTATAATATTTATTGACTTCGTTAATTCAACATAATTCATGCTGGATATGAAAGGCTGTGGCTGCCCTCCTAGTGAGGCCTGAAACTGGGAGAAATATTAGTTGTCAGTAAAAAAGGTAATTTAATGATAATGTAAAGATAAAAAAATAAATTGAAAAAGAAGAAAGAGTGCCCTTTCACAAAGCTTAGTACAGTTAAACAGTACAGAAACCTTTGTCAGGAAATTGCATTTTACCTCTTGCCAAAAAAACAGAAAAAAGGAAAAATGAAAAATAATAAAAGTGCAGTGCTTTAATATGTGAACAACAAAAAAAGACAATATTATCACTACATCATTTCTGCTATGGTACTATGGATTTTTTTGTCCATTCCTAGATGTTGAAACTTCAAAATCTTTCATTATGTTATAGATTTTGATATTATGAGTAAAGATGAATGTATTTGTCTTATGACTTCTTCCTTCACTCAGAAGAGAAATAGTAGAACATGATAACACTTGCTGTAGGTATTTGAGATGCTCATTCAATAGTAATAATTTCCTCTCCTATCACCTTCTGTCTCAACATTTGCACTAGCTGAAGTTGGCTCTTATTATTAAAAAAATCTCTGCAGGGTTATGCACTTATGCTACTACACTTAGTGTACTGGCACGTCTCTGTCTCTGATCAGTTCTCTTGACCTCAATTCCTCCAGATGGGAAAAAATACTGGGTACTATTCAGTCAAACTAGTTAGTTTTACTCCTCCTCGTATTTCTTTTCCTCTGACTGACATATAAAATTGTAAGCAGTTGGCAAATGAAGTGTTTGTTGTATTGTCTATTAGACTGCCATATTTTTTCACTATTGATGTTACTGTTCATTTTCATCTTCATCTTTCCCTGTCTGTATCTACTGTAGGATCAGCACCATCTTTGCTTTTATAGAGCACATGATGCCATGGGTTTCTAATTTCTAAGTGATGCCTGCAGCACTATGGCAATATTAATTTAGTATGTTGGAATAAACATAATTGAGATAAAAAGTATACCAATAAATTATTTTATTATATAATATATAAAACTACTTTTATTAGCTAATTTAGAATTATATTAAGAATAAGTTCATTGAGAAATATCTGCATATTTCTAGGAATGCAGTACTAGAAAATAGTAATGGAACTACAGTGCTAGGAGCAGTGACTCCATCGCCCAAGCAACTGTCCAGCTTTGGTTTTTTCCCTTCAGTCAGGATGTATTCATGAACTGTCTGCTGTTACAGGCTTAATTCTGACTACACAAAATCTTTGTGTAATCTTGTCACTTATCTTGGAGCCAATCTTGATTGACTTAATGTTAAGTAGAAAAGCAATCTTACACTGGGCTACAAGAATATACACCAACCACTTGTGGTGGTGCATTGCCCTCCCCTCTTCCCCTCCTCCACCTTTCTCCTTGGCCAGTAGAATCCCAGGAATCCAGGGATCATCATAAGGCCTTGATCTTGATTTGTGAGTTTGGTGATGCTGCTTCCCTTGACCTTTTCAGCAACTCATGCCTGGCTAAGGCAGGGACAGCACTGTCCATACCAGGAGCTCCCTCTCTAACCAAGGTGAGGGACACGGGATAGTTGGTCATCCCTGATAACCTTGGGACATTACTTGCCTGAATCAACCTGAAGATTGATAACTAAAGCCAAACATCTTGCAGCCATGTAAGCAGAGGTCCTAAGTGAAGCCCTAAACTCTCCTGGACCACAGCGGGCTGCAGTACCCTCTGGGTGGGACCCATCTCAGAGCTCACCAGCCCTCAAGTTCACCAAAAGCTGATGGTGGGGTTTGGGCTATGCCCCCACTCCTTGAGGCTCAACCCTCCATCCACTGAGAAATGCAAAGGCATCCAATGTGAGTATTTTACTGAACTTGAGGGGAATTTAACAGGTTTTTATCTTTGTACATACGTCGTGTCTGTGTGAATTGTTTTGTATACCTTATAGCAAGTGTATATACATATGTGCCAGCTCAGATCTAGAGTTATTGCTGTGTTTCTAGTAAATCCTATCATGTTAAATTACTTGATGATTAAGTGCTGCTAGATCCTTTAGACATAATCTATTGATATGTCTGAGGCAAGTTTCACAAGGGGGCCCACTCTGAACCCCAACACTCAAGGGGATAGTCACTCTTTGAACTCTCATTATTTTGTATCCTTGCTCTCCATGCAAGTCATTTTACACTGACTCTGATTCGATATTCCTTTTTAAGCTTTATCTGTACAGTAGAAAGTAGAGTGCACCTTGTCATTAATTTGAGCTTTTGCAGATTTATATCAAACCTATGTTTGCCAGTACCCTTGATGTTGATTCTTCAGGCAGCCTAAACCATGACTCCTTCATGACTCCATTGCACTAGTCCAAGGATAGCAGCCTAAGTTGCAATATTCTTGCAATCCTTTCCACTATGGTTGTAAACCTTCTTATTAGGAAAGGCATCAAATCTGTTGGATATATCTGTAGGCCTTGAAAAGACTCAAAAATAGTTTCTAATAATGCATATTAAATCCAACTAGACCTTTTTAATATAAATGCAGAAATCAATTTATTTCATGGAAAGCGTGATACATTATGTTGAACATTATGTTGAACATTATGGTACTTTAAATAAAGCAAAACCCAAAGTAGAGTGCTAACTGCAAAATTATATTTTTCTGCATCTTCTGATTACTGTAGTTCCATTTTTCTTTAAAAGAAAATTGGCAGTTTTTGCAACAAATATTTCCACTCTTGTGCATCTCCTTTTTTTTTGGAAGTAAATATCCTAGGACTGGCCTGAGTACATTTAGGTTTGCTGAAGCTGAGAAATTGTAAAGTGTGTAAAAAGGAACAGTGAAAAATCTGTAAGTATTAATTACTCTCCTAGTAATTACTGTTGTATTTTCTTATTTTTAGTCTAATCTCTTCTCTTAGTCATTGGTTTTAGTCACCCCAATAGGAATGACTAACCAGAAAATAATGAAGCATCTTCAAAGAGAAGAGAAATACATTAATCATGAACATGACAAAGGGGGGAAGGGGGGGAAATTAAGGTGAATGAGATATAACTTTAAAATCCCCACAGATCATACAGTAATTCCTGAGAACAGCTTCCCAGGACAACAGAACCAAGTGGATTTGTGACAGACCATGAGCCTTGGGGGTAATATAGTAGCCTAAGGAGGTTTTTTTGAGTTTTGTTTCATAGAATTTAAGTGGTTCAGTGCCATGAGGCTCTACTCA
This sequence comes from Sclerurus mexicanus, assembly GCA_013396755.1. Classification (NCBI taxonomy): domain Eukaryota; kingdom Metazoa; phylum Chordata; class Aves; order Passeriformes; family Furnariidae; genus Sclerurus; species Sclerurus mexicanus. Next base: position 209,594 of record VWZF01002953.1, on the reverse strand, counting down.
CCTGTACAGCCATTTAAAGGCTAATGGACATGTCCTGTAAGGTCCTTGGTAGAAGTACCAGCTGATCTAACCCTTTATAACTGCAAGTTGATTACCTTAACACATTATATGAGCAAGGGATCTGTCTCCAGGGTCTTTTAGATCATGTAGTTCTCATGTTTCAAAATTATTAGTGATATTAAAAAATATTATCCCTTTTTTGTACCATTTGTCAGCCAAGAAAAAGAAACAAAACAAAAAATCACAATAAGTAGGGTTTTAGCAGGATGCTGCTAGCTCTTAGGCACAAATACAGTCCTGTGAGATTTGTCCATTGTGTTTAGGTGCATAGGATGTCCTACAAACTGCCAAGAGAGAAACAAGAGTTCTATTTGGTGCTAAAATTAAGCACTGGTAATTTGTCATTGCAAAATGTAGTTTTCCGTAATCTTAAAATAGCTAAACAGTTCCTGCTCTGTCAGCCTTTCTTCAGGAGAGAGGCTCCAGTCCCTTGATCAGCTTTGTGGCCCTTTATTGGGTTATCTCTAGTAGCCCCATATCTTCCTTGTACTGGGTAGACGAGACCTGACCACAGCAGTCCACTGACCTCACCAGTGCTGAGAAGAGGAGAAGAATCCTCTCATTTTTGTTGGCATTTTTACCCCTGCTGGAAGCAGTTCTTCTGATACAGCCCAGGACACTGTTACTCTGCTTTGCTGCCAGCACACATTAATGGCTCATGTTCAACGTGGTGTCCAGCAGGACCAAAACCTTTTCTACAAAGCTACTTTCCAGTTGCTCAGCCCCCAGCATGTACCAGTGCCTTGTGTTACCCTTGTCCAGGTGCAGGATTTTGCACTTCTCTTTGTTGACCTTCGTGATGTTCCTGTCATGACATTTGTCCAGGTTATTGAGGTTCTGATGGACCTTCTGGCACGTCAGCCAACTCTCTCAGGTTTGTGCCCTCTGCACACTCATTGAGGGTACACTCTGCCCCATCACCCAGACTATAAGAAATGGCCTTAAGTTTAGATTGGATAGTAGGAAAAATTTATTCACTGAAAGGGTTGTCATGGGTGGAAACAGAGTGCCCAGGGAACTGTTGCAGTGACCTTCCCTGTAGGTATTTAAAAGCTACGTAGATGTGGCACTTAGGGGTGTGGGTTAGTGGTGGACTTGGCAGTGCAGGGTTAACTTGGACTCAATGTCTTCAAGGATCCTGTCCAATCTAAATGTTTCTATGATTCTATTTTGGACAGGTTTGGACCCAGTATTGACCCCTAGGGTACACCACTTGCTGGTCTCTAACAGGTCACCACCCTCTGGGCTTGGCTTTTCATCCAGTTTTCAGTCAGCCTCACTGCTCATCCAGCATTACTCCTCACTGGAGTGTGAGCACAGCTACCAGCATTGAAGGACTAAATTGTTGTATTCTAAGGATTTTGTGTGTATGGATATGGAAATGCAAGGGAGATTCTCGGCACTCCACTATATTGACCTTATTACACCACAGCTGATTCAGTTTAAAAAAATTCAGGTAAAAAACTTCATGTTCCCTCCATCCTTTACATGCTGATATTTTATATTTTCAATTGTGAAAGGCGTTATATTGGTGGTTTTGTGTTTTCTCATTGCGATTATTTCTTCTCTCTTAGTCTTGATCATTTTGCAACATTTTCTTCTTTTCAAGGTTGAAATCTGTAATTCATATGCTATTCTTAGCTTTAAGAAACTCCATACAATCTATTGATTATTCAGAGCCTGTTTGTGAAGTAGTCATGTATGTTTTTATTACAACTTGATACAGAAAATATGTTCATCTTCTGCCTTCCTCTGGCACTCTTAGGCATAGCAGTGAAAACAGAACTTGAACTCAAGCTGCAGTGTACTGGTGCCATAGCATCAGCCAGCATTTTTTTTAAGTTGACAACTGCTTATTGGCATAAATTAAATGGTTGTATTAAGTTAAAAACAACCCAAGCATATCTTTTCAGCCTGAAAAAAATCAAGGTGGCCCTTTTAGGGAATTGATACGTAGTTCTGGAAAGACAGTAGGTTTGATCTGACAGCTCTTTCTCACTAGAAGACTCCCACTATGATTTACTAGACTTTGTACAAAAGAAAAATTTGCAATATGAGACCTTAGAACTGTTAATCTTTCTATCCTGCATATAATTTTCACTCTGATTTTTCATTTTCCAGACAAGATTTGAGCTATTTTCTTACATCAATGTATAGGTATGTTATAGTGGTGAGTTGCATCCTCTGCTTTTAAAGGGAAAGGAAGCAAATTATCACTTACATACTTTTTGTTCCTTACTGAGGGTCCATAACTTACAGTTCACACTGTCTGAACTTCAGCCAAACTTACAGTATTTCTATATTTAGATAAATATAATGTGGTCCTAATTTCATTTTTAGATGTAGTTCTTGATTAATGTTTTCCTCCTTTTTTTCCCCTCATTTACATTTTGTGTGGTATGTGTGTATATATATATATGTATGAAATTAAAAGAAAAACAAAAGAAATTACTGGAAAGGTGACACAAATAAAAGGAATAATTATTAACATTATCAGCAACTTTTGTGCCATAAGTTAAATGATAAAATCCCTGATAAAATCCGCTGTGCTCTATCTGTGCCTCCTTCATTCCTCTCCCCCAACAGTCTGTTCTTCTCAAATATGTAAAATTGCATGACAGAACATGAGATTATGGAGGACTTTTCATAATTTCCTGCAAGATGTGGCAGTGCTGAATGATTAGTGTGACATCTGCCTTCTTGTGCAGTAATGAATATATGTACACGGCACCTAAAGCTGAGAAGGGTTCAAACTCTTGACTGTTTTTAGTTTGTACTGTTTAAAAGACAAGTATTTGAAGAATGACCTCAGAGACCTTAATCACAATTTTGCCATTAGCAGACTTGCTAAGACCAAAGAGGAAAGCCACTGCCTAGCAGGAGTTGCAGGACATGAGACACCAGATAGTATTAAACACTCTCCAAAATGTTGTATGGGGGTATCATAGTCATGCTGCAGCTCAGCTCCAGCTTGTGAACTCTACAGGATCTTTCTTCAACTGGAAGTCAGTCCTGCATCTGAAAGGATATCCCTTAGACTGGATGGTGGAGTGCGGCCATTCCAACTTTACCCCAAGTATAAGTTGGTACTGAACATTGTGCAAAATCCAGAACAGGGAGATGAGTTTGGAAGCAGGCCTGAAGGTAGCTTCAACAGGAACAAAACTAAGATTTCCAGGTATGAGGCCTTATTTGGGTTGTGGTGCAGAGATTGCCGATGTTTTACTGTCATATGTGAGAGACAAATGAAGGGACAGCATCTTGCTTCCTGAAGGGGTCTGCAGCCTGGAAAGCAAAGGTTTGCAGACTAGTTTTCGCTTGGAAAAATTTGAACTGTACGTGTACCAAGAGGTTCAGGGTACCGGAATCAGCCTGGTCAGAAATAACTCTCTCTCTCCAATCTGCGTATGATGGAGCTGCTGAGAAGTCTCCTCAACGCTGCTCCATCATGTCTGTCCACTTCTAATGACCCCCCTTATTCATATAGTCAGAGTAGAACACTCTCAGCTCCATTCTGATCTACACACAGTGCATCTCTGGCAATTTGTCACATTGCCTTTGCATGCTTTGTTTCACTGCAGCTACTAAACAAAGACTAGTGTCCTAATAATTCTGGCTTTCACAGAATATAAGCAGCTTTGTTCTTTTTACCATGCTTTTCAGTTACAATCAGGAACATAAAAAGGAAATCGGTGGCTACTATTGAGTCAATGCTTATGTGCTTTGTGTGACTTAAAAGTGAAAAGGATTTTATCTTCTTTATCTCATTTGTTACCAGCCTGATTTAAATGATTTCATATCCACAGAAATGCAAGAGAAATTACTTTAGCTGGAGCTTGTGGTCTCAAGTGCCCAAGATAAGCCAGCAGCTTATTTTCTAGCCAGGAGACCATTTCAAGACATTTTTCAACCCCTCACTCTTGTAGCACCTGTTAAAAGCGCCTGACTATGTGGAATATCAGTGTAAAATGGTATTCAATGGGAAAAATGAGGCACTTTTATTCATTCATTCATTCATTCATTCATTCATTCATTCATTCATTCATTCATTCATTCATTCATTCATTCACACAGTATTTCTATTCACTTACTCACATGAAGAGCAACAATATTGGGAAATAACTCTTGCACTGTGTATTCTAATGTATGATAAGATCAGGAAAAGCTGACCAGGCTCAGGATATCTGAGCAAACAGAACCAAATCCACTGTTTTAATGGTTTCTCATGTGTTTTCATCTTCTCTTCCCGTGAGACAGTGGGTGACCTCACTTAAAGATTAATCTTTTAATTAGAAACAGTAATACTCTTCCAATGTCTTCCTTAGCCAGAACATTTCTTTCAAACAGATAAGAGATATTTTTCCTGAACTGTTATTTTCTGCTCTGTACAAGTTTCTGGAGACTTTGAGATTCTGTTCTTTCTCAGATGCTGTTTCCATTGATTTAAACTCAGAAAATATTCAAGTTAGAAGTGGATGTGTAACATATTTGTGGCTTTCACTGGACACAGACTTTTTATAACCTACCTGAATACAGGGCAAAAACAACTGAACATGCACCATTAATTTTTTTCCAGAATTCATAATAGCATTTTTGAACTCAGAATTGCATATTTTTCACTGAAGGAATTTGGGATTAGATTAAATACCATGTTGTCATAGTTTCAATACTCATTGGAATTCCTTCCTAGAGGCTTGGAGGCAACGCCTTAGTCTGTGGAGGCTGGATAACAAAGGGCAAACTGCATATTCATGTGGTGGCACTGATCACTTGCCTAGGAGCTTTTTTGTTCTGCTCTCTCCCCAGGTTGGAAGGGGGGGGAGTGGCGAGGGGCACGTCTCGTTCTTCCTGCACAGGTCAGCGAGGTCAGCTGCTGCAGGGATCGGCGCTGGGAGTGAGGCAGAGACACACCAGTGTCCGGAATTTACTGGATAGCTGGGACTTTTTGCCTTCTCATCCCTGACTCGACTGTTTTATTCNAAGGGAGAGGGATTTTTTTTTTTCTTGGTCAACATAGATATCTTAGTTCTCCCCTTGAACTAAGACACATGTGCAGTATAATTCCTTTTTCCCGTAAAAGACAGAAATCGCACATTTTCAATTGTGTCTTTTTTTAATCCTGGTTTAAGTTACTTTTTAAGTGACAAAACTTGATTTGGGATGAAAGCTCTAGAGTTTAAAATTACCTGGCATGCAGTTCAGAACTAACCTTCAAAAGCAGCCCTGCATCCAGCTGAAGAAGCTACAATTCCATGGGACAGCTTGCTGCTGCCAGGTGTACCCAGCATTTGACCAGAGCAGATTCTCAATTTCACATTGTAAAACTCTTTCAGTATCTGTTGCAAGTTATTCCAATGCAGCACAATGATATTAAAAGCAGCTGTTCCTTTGAATGACTAGGAAGCTTGTGTTATTTGCCTCTCCAGTATCAATCTCTTTAAACACTGACAGGAGACACTCAGACAAGAAAAATCAAGAATTACCCAGATAGGATAGTTTGTTTTTCTGTGAGACTTCATGCATTAGGCATTCCACAGTAATAATTTCTGTACAGCCAAGTCTTCCGTAATTCTGTCTTCACAACTGCATGTTATTGGTAGGAATATATTTGTAGAATAACTATTTAGAATGAACTTCACTCTAGGGTACTTTAGAACATGGGTGCTGAAACCCTGGGAACAATAATAATTTTCATTAAGAGGATCTAATACCCTGAAGAAGGGGAACTGGACTAAGTTCTGTTTTGTTGGATTTTCAGAGGGGAGGGGACAAAGCCAGGAAAACCAACCAAAAAGGGAAATTACATAGTACTTTAAAACTGGTAATGCAAGTTACTGTTATTCTTTTTTAATATTAGAAAGTTGAAATGTCTACTGAGTAATGCCAAAATTCTCTAGGATATCTAATAGTTTTAGGACAAACATTTCACTACTCTCAAGGTTGCCATTTTCAAAATAGTTTTAAAGTGATGTAATTTGCTGTATTTAAAGCACATTCAATTTGAAAAATTCTAAACATAATCAGTAATCAGAATCTCTTGCAGATCCTGGGAAAAGGGAGAAACCCTACGTTGGTTTTTTTGCACATTTTTAGTACTTGTGTTATGACATCCTTCAACTATAAGAAAAGGAATCTCAAGATGGTGCACATCACGGAGGTTAAATAATGTGTGTGATGTCAGCAAGGAGCATTAGCCCCATCAGTATTCGTAGGTGCGTTAACCTTAAGTGGTCACTGTAAAGGTCAAGATAAAATAAGAACTTCAGTGAGTAAAGACTATTGAAAGTGACCATTACCAGGCTGAAAAAAAAAACAAACCAGTGAGAATATAAACAGTTAATAGGCCAAATTGAGATCATGGCCTGAGATGCCCCAAAGCTATATCAATATTAACAAATAAATCAAAACTAGGGTTTTTCTACAAAAAGGCAAAAAATATTTTGAGGGGAAAAAAAAGGACCTCATCAGGCTTCTACTTGGGTAAATAAAACTAAATGACTGTGATCTGGAAAATACTTGATTCGAAGAAGATTTAGAGGATGCCAACAGAGAAGTGAGATATAAAATCTGAAGTGTTTTACCAGTGATGGGTTCTCTGCAATGGATGCAGTCTGGGATACAAGGTACGCAGGAAGGGTAAGTCCCTGATATATGGTTGGAGAAAGCATGATCAATATAAGGGTCAGGAACTTGTGGACTTGATTTTACTTTAGGTAGATGAATAATAGAGTTTTCATCTGTGTTCTTTATCTATAGTGGCAAAAGTATTTGGAAAATAAAAGGACTTCAGTACTTCTGTTCTGAGGCACTGAACCATCTGCAACAACTCTTCGTTTTCAGCCTATTCATCTCCATTCCTCTAGTAAAGGAATAGTTTTGTTTGCTAATGCCAACAGTTTGTATTCGTCTCATCAGCAAGAAAAAATGCCTATTTCCCATGAGGCAGGAATTTGTCCACTGGTAATTTTGTGGTAATTAATCACATCCAGAACATTTATTCTTCCCTGTTACTTTGTTAAAAGAAACTGTATATGTTTATAGTAAATTAATCTAGAATAGGCATCAAAAATGACTCTCCTTTCATTTTGAAAGTAGTAATTTACATTCGTGTAATTTGTGTTACTTCTGTGACAACTTGAATAGTGCTGCAATTAACAATCTATAATGCTTTTCATGATAAATCTGTTTTTCAGATGTTCATCATTCAGATATAAATATTTACTCTACATTCAAATGAGTCTCATTGATTGGAAGCAACTGTTTGTCATTCACTAGTCTAGAGGCAACAAAATCATATTCATGCTTTACTTACTCCAAAATAGCAAATTTTGAAATGTTGTTCATTGCTGGCTTGTTAATGTGGATTCAATTAATTATACAAATGGAAACAAAGAAGGACTTGAACTCTAATTTCACTCACAAGCTTAACTGGTTTATGAAAAATAAACTAAGTTTAAAAGTAATTTTCAACTCTATATGGCAAAGTCAAATTAAGGTCATATCAGAAAGTTTAAACCTGACATTTTCTTACTTTTACTTGATTTTGTAAAGTACTTGTTGTTTTGAACTAAGTTGCTTTCTTTTTTCTTCACTTTTCACATATTTGCTTCTCTGGCATGAAGTGTACTCCCCCAATCTTTCTCCCCCAATTTGTGCTTTTAAAGAGATGTTCTGTCTCTTTCAGTCCAGGCACAGGTACTGTGTACTTCAGTGAATGAGAGGTGACAGGCAAGGACAGATAAATATGTTTGTGTTTTTTTCAGTTGTCTCTTATCAAAGCAGCATCAAGTTTCTGAAGGTTGTGTTTACTTGTACAGCAGGTCACTCAAAGGAGTAGGGCAGGGACAAAGACTCTTGTCATCGTCTTGTCTGTGCCATACTCCTTGTTTCAACCTTTACTCTGAATTAACAGCTGTGGAAGTAGGGAAAGGGCTCTTCCCTTGCTGCTTTCTTGAACCACCTCCAGCTTTTGCTCTTGAACTCTGTTTCATGCAGAAAGAGAAAACTCCATCTTCATAAATGTCTTATTCTGCTCAGTTGTTTTTCTCTTGCTCTCTTGAAGTTCTCTCCCATCAGCCACTCTTCTACTCCCCTTCACTTCTCCCTGTCTTCCTCATTTACCTCAACACTCCCAGACTGGATCTGCTGAAGCTCTTTTTTCTTTTCTTTTATCTCAGCTTTTCCTCTGCCGATGCTTTTTTCTCATCACTGGTGCCCACAAAGCAGTGGAAGATACAAGCAAGTTTCAAACATTCTGGGGACTACAGTCTTGGTTCAGATGATATCAGACAAAGCATAAGTCATTAAAAACGAGTTCTTACGATAGACAATGTAGAAAACTTGGCTATGTATGAGACTATATGTGTTTCCGATCGGTGTACATGCATACTGAGATATAGGGGAAAGAAAACTTTTTATTTTCTCATTGAAATAAAACCATTGAATTAAATAAAAGCCATAAAATTGGGGTTTAACTCAAATAAATAAGTTGATATTAAAAAAAAAGAAAAAGTTGTGTTACATAAAAAAAATTATTTAGGGGTAACAAACTCCTTACTATTCAACAAGGTTTATTTGTCAAACAGTTTTAAATCTCCTCTCTACTTCTTCCTATTTATTTTTAAAAAAGATGGACCAAAACCTTCAATTTTCCTTGAAAATTTAGTTTTGTGAATTTACACTCTGCCCAATTCCATGGGGAAGATCACAGATAATAAAAAATGCAATGAAGTGAGTCTGAAAATATTTTATTTGGTTTGCAGGACTGAGAATACTTTATAGGGATTGTGTGCAGGGAAAGCATCTTGATATAAAACCAAGTTTTGAAGTATTTATATTCTTAACTAAACTGTAGCCTGCTTGCTCTTATTTTATATGATTTTGAATGGATACTTGGATTTTGAACAAGTATTTACTTTTGTGACCAGTTACAGTGATGAATTACAAAACTCGTGTGTTTTTCCATGAAGAAGAATTACAGTACAAGTGTCTATCAGCTCAATTAAGGACAGGCAGCTCTGAAGATCTTATCTTAATCCCTATGGTGATAAAACAGTAATTGTTCTGAAAGACTACAAGGGAAACTGTGACTCAAGTAAGGACATGATGTTCCAATTGATCTCAATTACTCTAACGTAACTAATTCTTTTGTCCACCATCTAAATTTAATGCTTCTGTCTCCCTGACGATATGTCACAAGATCTCTTATATTATTGGTCTTGTGTTGACCTCTCACTATCTACTCTGCATTCTCAACAAAACTGAAATAATTGCCTTAATTTACCTGACAATTCCTGTGAGATCTCCATTCATCACAGTATTTCAAGTGTTTGAATTAGTTACATGTGAATCATTAGTTCAAGGTACCTTCCAAAGTTCAGATTTTACCTTCTACCTGTTTTTATCTTTGTTTTTTTTGTTTTGTTTTTTTTTTGTTTGTTTGTTTGTTTGTTTTGTTTTTCTTTTGTTGTTTGTTTGTTTGGGGTTTTTTTGTGTAGGGACATGAAGGGCTAAACTTCTGCTCTAAGTGAGCATTATTGGCTTGTACTTCACGAAGAGTTTGTTTTGGTATGGGATTACAGCCTTCAGTGAAGTTACTCCAGATGTGTATCTTGAAGAGAATCAAACTTGTCCATTAGCTTGAATAGTCCTAGTAGACTGAAAATATGCCTGATAGCAACCAGTTTGTTCTTTTCTATTTGCAATGTGTTAGATAATGGCCTTCAACATGCATAAAATATTACATTCTCGTTTCCTGGATCCAGCGTTTAGGCATGAGTATGCCTTTCTGGAGCTCATTGTCCTATTCTGTCATATTAAGTATTTATCTCTTTATCTCTGCCTAAGGGGTAATTGTACAGTATTAAGTACAGGAATTAGGAAGGAAATGTTCCCCCTTAAAACCAGAAAGTATAGTTTGTTTTAACTTTGTGAATCTCATGTTTTGTCACTTGATGAGTATTTGTTGCTTTGCAGCTTATCCTTCTCAGACTGTACTGTGAAAGTAGCACTTATAACCCAAGTCACACTTCAGTCACTTAAAAGGATGAGTGAATTTCTCACAGTTTGTATTGCTAGAGAAAAGCTGACTGATGAAATTTGACCTTGAGTATGGTCACTGACAGTGCAAGTAAAAATAACAGAGAAAGACAAAAAAGATAGCGCTGGAAAGGGTTCTTGTTTAAAAACAACAATAAGAAGAGAAGCAGGCAGGACTAAGGTATAAAGGATGAAAAAGGGACAGAAGAATTCTCTTCCAAAGGACTACTAAATGCAGTAGCTCATGTGAAAACTTCATTTGGAAATTCCATTAACAACAATTTGCCTTCCCATCTTCTGGAGCAGTGAGGATGGTTCTGCATCATCTCTATTCTCTTGTCTGTCCTAAGAAAACACTGTTGCCTGTTCTTAGACAATTTAATGACTTTTAGATCTTAGGTAGTTATGTTTTGTAAATGCAATCGATAATTGAAAAAAATAGCAAATAAAAACTATCATTTGCCTAATTACAATCTGCTAATTTCTTTTTCATCTGCCCTGGTGTGCCTTTTCCTATGGTAATTCCCCAAAAATTAATGTAACATCCTCCAAACCCTAACCCAGTTTGGCAGATAAAACCACTACATGTACTCCGGTCTCCTGTTCTCTGTGACGTCTGTGGTAGCCTGGTGTCCCCTAACTTGTCTAGCCTGAAGTCTGGTCACAAGCCAGCAATATGTGGTTCTCAGCACAAACGAGGACCTGGACACCTTTAGCTGATGTCTTTTTAATAATCTGCAGTGCACTTGTCTAACAGTGGGATTGAATATTTTGACAAGCTAGAGCAGAAAAGTAGAGAGGACTTTTCCAGAGTTATCAAAAACAGTCATAGAGCCAGAGTTTTATCCTTATTTTCACTGGGGCAGAGTCCTGCTTCTTCATTACCTGTGCATGAAATGAGGATAAACCCAGCAGTATGTAATGCAATCCAGAGAAAGGACAGGAAGGAAAGCCCCACATCAGATATTTTCATGTGTTTGGAGTTTCCTCACCCCCTCTTACTATGACTTCTGTATGCCATTCCAGTCACAAGAAATAATAATGCAGAAACCCTTTCCCTATACTTGCTTCATGAAGCTTTCCATCGGGCTGTAGTTTGCAGAGCCTAGAGGAAAGCATGGACAATGGGGAGAATCTTGCAGACCGATTCAGATTACATTTTGTTCCAGGGCTCCAAAAGAGTGAAAAAATGAACCCTTAACTTGTTTTTGAAAGACAGGTTGTTTGCAAAAATTTGCTTGTGGCTGTGTGATTTCCTCCAAAGAGGCCAGGTTTTTAACAGGAGCAGAGCAGAGCTGGGTTTAGAGCCTTCAGATTAAAAAAGTTGTGCTAAGGATGGCTTCTTCACTGGATACAGAGTATAAAGGCAGAACTTCCACAAAACAGTGGCTGCAGCTGACACCTCATAGACCACTGGAGGAGTTGCATATTCAGCTTGGAAAGGCAAACTTTGTGCCTCATGCTGAACTAGCACTGCCCTTACTCAAGTGAACAATAGAATTCCTCTGCAGTCCAGGCTTATACCCTTTAAATCTTGAGTAAAGGTGCTTACAAGTCTACCTGGATCCTTATGAGGATAAATATTTGTGTATCAGGACAGAGTGGTTACAATGGCATAGCCTTGTGCACTCTCTCATCATCTGACACCGAGTTTAAGGTTTTGTTCAGCTCTTTGGTTTGTAATCAGAAGAGTAGTGTTTATATTCTATGTATTCCAGTGTAGGCAACAGATTTTGGCTCATCTTTTGTTACCTGTCCTTAGGTCTTGACCTCTAGGAAATTAATAACAAGATAAATACTGACAGATTTTCAAAAGTTAATCATTGGGTACAATTGGGTAAATGTGATTTAAATAAAGATAAGGTATGGCAGGATCTCCTTATCACCCAGATAGGAATTTCAGAAACCTCGAAAAAAATGTTTTCTTCATCAATCTTTTCAGTGTTAGCCTCATATATACAAATCAGTTCTTAATAGTTTATAACATAAACACCTGGGATTCTCTTCCATCACCCCAGGAAAGAGATTAATCAGACCTGAGTTATTTGGGATTGAGAAGGAGTACAGAATTCAGGAGAAAGTCGAGTTAGAGAATTGAGGGGTTTTTTTACTAAAAGCCATATTTTCTATACCTTTGCAGGTACCCTTGTGTATTTGCAGTAACACACACCACCTTTCCCAGGATTTGTTTGTCAAACTAAGTTTTCAGAGGAGTAGTTTTACTGTGGAAAGTTTCAGACCTGGATGTAGCTTCTGATCCTTGAAACATCCCTGAAACATACAGTGAGACAGCAGTGTCCAACTCTGAGCCTTATAAAGAGTTAGCTTGCCAAACCTACCTGTCCTTATCACAGTGCTAATCCCAGTCTGAGTTTGGCAAATCTGGATTATCTCAGTTTGATCCAAACTCTATCCCACAGGGTGGCCTAAATGGAGCCCTAGAAATAGCTTGAGTGGGAGCACGGCACATTGCCTGGAGCTCTGTTGGGTTTGTAGAAGTGGTCAATTGGCAAGCAGCCAGGCTCTGTGGGTCAGACTTAAGGAATGTAAAGATTGTAAGATATTAACTCCTCGCTCTCCCATAACTGTGGAGAAATTCCCTGCCAAGGAATTCAGCTGTAGGCCACAGAGCACAAAGCAAGCAGCCCCCATGGCTAATGCTTCAGCTCAAATGTTCTTGTAGTTCCCAGAGTTGCAACGAATTCTCTTGGATTTGTTGAGCTCTTGCCTCCTTTTCAGACAGCTCTGATCATTAACTAGAACTGGCCAGACATCCCCAGGAAACAGTGTGTGAAATATGGGCTCACATCTAGGACAATTAGGGAACAAGAATGGAAATATATGTTTCCTCATGAAAAGAAGGAGAAATACTTTGTTAGATTTGATTAGCCTACATCATATGTTTACCTCACCATTGTTTCATGTTGTGGTCTGACTGAGAAAAGGAAAGGAATATTTTCAATGACTATTACAAGTTAAGGCAAGTTAAGAAGCCTCTTTAGACCCTTACAAATTGCTATCTTGTAAGGTAGGAAAAAAAAAAGGTCTGCAGAATTGTATTGTGTTTTATGTAGGCAGAAGTTTGCCTAGGAATATTAAACACTTGGTACTTCTTTGCATTTTGGTGAAGTTGTTCTTTTGTTTTGAGGTGACAGTGATTTTTATCTGGTCTGTTTTTGTCTAGGGCACTGGAGGCCCGTTTGTCAGAGTGGATCATGGATCAGGGCTCAGATACTCTATCTGCTTTTGTGATGGAATTGCTGGATAATTAACAAGCTGTGATACATTTTTCTTGGAAGTAACTGGAAAGAACGTCTCACTGAAACTGCAAAATAATTTCTGTAATCTTTCAACTGCAAACCCAGATAGGAATTTTAAACATTTTAGAAACACTCTTTCTGTCCTGTCTTTACAGAAATCCTTCTTAAACTGGATGAAGGAATACTCATTGATGTGAAAATGCACTATGTGTTTATCTGTAGGGCTCCTTCCAAGCCAAGCCAAAACTTTCTTAACTTTCTGTACTACAGAAATTATATGAGTAGAGGGATATGACACATTTGGTCTAGTATTTGTTTTCCTTGAACTTCATACACTGTTTCTTGAGGATCGTTTCTGCTTACAGTGGAAGTGGTGACAAAGATGAGGAGCTACAGCTGAAGCTGGTAAACGTTTTAATGGTAAATGAGTAACATATGTTGGATGCCCTCCAGCACCACTGCTCAAACTGCTTTTTATCAAGGTATTTGCTGTTGAAGAGGTTGTTGATAGAAAGTAGTAAGACTCAGTGATCCTGAAGTGAATAGATTAAATAAATGCTGATTGCTCTCTTGTGGTTTTTTTTGGTGTTTTTTTTTTTGTTTGGTTGGTTTTTTTCTGCAGAGGAGAGGTGGCTGGATTTATGTTTCTTTTCATTGCATTGTACCTAAGCTTGCTCCATGAGCTAGGAAGAGTCCTGTAATTTTTGTCAAGCTTAAGCCTCAGTGACAGAAATGGCATGAAGCTGTTACATACTCAAGGAACCTAATTTGGGAGTTTCTTTGAGGGAATTCTTGCTATGGATTTTTGTACCCCTCCTTTTTTTCTTTATTCTCTTATGATTTGGCAACTCTATCACCTTTTTATTTTAATTCTAACCTATCTAATCTATTAATACTAATCTATTTTTTTCCATTAGTCTAGTTTGTCAAGATTGTATCTAAAGGCAAGTGAGAGAACAGTGCTGTTACTTTTAATAAAGGAGAGAACTAACCTGATCTTAATCTAAATTAATGCTATTAAATGGAAAGAATTATTGTTACACTAAGATTTACGCCTGGTATAAATTCAATTATCTATCACCTCTAGCTATTACTTGTAAAATATGAAGATATGACACGACAAGTCCTGAAGGACCTATATAAATGTTTTATAATACTGCTGTAGGAAAATGTCTGATATTAACACAAGAGGAAAATGCACCCAGAAAATCAATTAATGAAAAGTTACTTCTACTTAGTAAATAATTCAAGAGCTTAATCATGAAGCTTTTAAACTGACCAGGATTTTATAATCCACATCTCCTAACAAAATAGTTATTAATAGTTGTTGTAAAGCAAAAAAAAAAACCTATGGAAAGCACTGGACCTACATGTGGGGGAAATATTTTGTCAGTCTCATTGGTGAATGATGGTTTCTCAAGTAACACCTGTGTGGCAGTACATACAAGTTTTTGTGTGAGTTGCTTGCATTAGATGCTATAAGTGTTTATAAACTGTGTACACCACATACAGACTCAGATCCTATGCAGCTTGGATGTAGTGTTCTTGTGTTAAACGTTATTTTCTGCAACCATGCAAGATTCCTGATTTCCATGCATTTGGAGGCATTTTTCTTAATAAACTGCTACCCCAGGGAAATCAATGTGTTAACCATGTTTTACTATCTGACTGTTAGATACTGATATACTGAGCTCAATAGGAGTAGCAAGTTACTCAGTGGGACCCTTCTGGAATACAGTGCTACTCATTGTGAAGGCAGATGCCACTTATTGGTACCACGTGATGGACCGTGAAAAACAGCTTATAATGGTTATTCAAAAAGAGACCGTGAAGCTGGCAGAGTCAGCCTTTACTTTGTAATTTGGTACTTTAGTTAAGACTTTAATATGAGTTTTTGGTAAGCAAATTTTGATATATGGATGCATACATCCTATTCCTATTTTTCTACTGCGTAGTTAAACTTGAAAACTGGAGGTCTTTTAAGAATAATTTCTGGAATTTCAGTATATTCTTATTTCAGCCTCTGTTCCAGGGTTCTTGGTATTATCAGATGCTTATATTATTTTCTTAAACTGTATTTTTTTTAATAGCATTAGTCCATACAAATACATACTATTTGACAACTGAACTTTTTTTCCAGTCATAGGGCTCTTCAAAACAATAAGAAATGTTTGATATATTCAGATTTTGTGGTGATTTTCTTTCAAGATTTTTAAAACGAGAACTTTTATACTTATGTGTTTTTCTTTTTTTCCTTTGCTCTCTGGATCCCTCACAACTGTACAGCAGTTGAAGTTCCTAATGCTCAAAGAGGTAAATAGATTCTTGCAGCACCCAGGGAGCGACAAGTGGGAGTGACAAGTGGAAAGGAACTGGTTTGTGTGATGGATTTCTCGAGTCTTGTGCACTACTTGAAAGCCTGGCAATGGTGGCACTCCTAAACAAACTCTGCACTCGCAATGCTGCATCCTGGACTGACTGTCTTTGCTTGCTCTGTCTTCTCCTAGTCCCTCTGATTTTTGGCCCCTGTAACTTCTGTCTGGATGTACAGACAAGGAGCGTGAGAAGGAGTAGCTAAAGCCCTGTGTTAAAGTGAGCACATTTACCACTTGTCCTCAGCAGTTACTGCCTGGCTCCAACACAGCTTTATGGTCCTTGCACTGAGTCCTCAAGCACTGGTACATTTTCCGTGGTGTGACAACAAAACCAAATAACTTACCACGTTTTTTTCTTCCCTCCTGTTTCAATAATCATTAGTCAATGGCAGTAAGAAGAATGTTCTAAAAGAAAGGTAAGGCTTTCAAATTGATTTCACCAAATAATTATCTTTCTTATTTCTGCCCACTTGATGGCAGTATATGTTAATCCAAAAGAAGAAAATAATAAAAAAATTATAGCTTTACAGAAATAGAGTTTTGTTGCACTCCCCCAAAATCTGAGAAGCTCTGAGAAGTTTCCAAAAGCCATTATGGCCAGTTATGAAAGGATAACTCCTCTTATTGTGAAAGCCCCAAAGACTCAAGAAGCAGCAATGCACTGCTTCACGCAAGAACCACATGTAGCTAATTCTGAATGGTTATGGAATGGTGCTGTGTTATAAATAAAAGTGGTCAGTAAAGCTTTGTCAGTCATGCTTGTCTTAATCATTTGTAGTCAATAAAGTCATTGAAGTATAATTGCCACTCCCTGGCATCAGTTTTGCAAGTGCAGAACTGGAGGTTTGAGGCTGCACGGGCAGCTCGATGTTTCATCTCTGGTAGGAACACAGAAAGTCTAAACAGACAGACTATTGAGATATTAGCTGCAAAAAAAAGTTAGGCACTATTTCAGAAGGATTATAAGCAGGAACAAATTCTATTGAATCTGTCAAGCTCTTCATCTACTTGTAAATTGAATCAAGGGAGTTTGAGTATATGGGGGGATTCTGCATGTATTTCCTGGGTGGAATCAGACAATTTTGTCAATAATTACAGATAAAGGTTATAATGTTTAAAAAAACCCAAAAACAAACAAAAAAACCCCCACCAAAACAAAAAAAACAAACACTACAAAAAAATCTAAAGCAAAACAAGAACCCCCCAACAAGCAAAGAAAACAAAAAAACAGATATGACCAAACCCAAAACACTTCTTTTTCTGAGTTTTGTCATATTTGCAAGCATGTACAAATTTTTAAGGTTTTTTGTGCACTGTAATTTAAAAGTCTAGTAGACATGATTTTAAAACTCAAACTTTTTTTTTCTTTTCAACTTTAGGTAAGAAAAGAATAACAGAACGTTGTGTTTTCAACAGCAAAAAGTACACAGATATGCTGCTCAGCCCAAATGCAAAAATAAAGGGTATCTATGAAGCCCCTCAGGTTCCTTTGGTTAGGGTCTCAGACAAGTGTCACCTGTAACCAATTTACCTTCTGGTCAGATTACAAAACACCAGAGCACAAGCAACAGCTTTTTTCTTTTTTCCTTGTTTTTTGGAACTCTGAGCTCACTCTTAACAGATGTGATTTTCCACCTTTTTCCCCCTGATGCTGTATAAATGAGGAATTGGTGCAGTACTGTTTTACTTGTGCAGCTTTGTTCCCTGAAAAACTTGAACTTCATGATGCCTGGCAACTGTTGCATGGCATATACCTGCAGATATGAAGCTAAAGAAAAGGGAACTGAAACAGCTAAAATATCAGAGTAAGCTCTGATATTGCTCATTGAAGTTTATGTTTCTCAGATTTTAGATACTGTTACTCTAGTACTTTTATGGATTCTTGTATGACCTACCATGGCTAAAGAATCTTCTTATATTGTATCTCTTTTACTTGCTACTACATATAATATGCTATGTAAGTCCTTTCTTTCATAACTTATGCTTTAACTTACTGTGGCATGCTGTGTTCCCGTATGCTTGGAGTTACCACTCAAGTTATATCTAAAAGTAAACCCCCAGAAGTATTGTGGTAACTTATTTCTTTGTCCACATAAGACTGGTACTACTAATGGGAGAAGTCTTGATATCTTCCATGTCCAGGGAGTTTTCTGACTACATAATTCCTATAGATTTGGTTCAAATGTTCATTTTGTTTTACTCTTACTTACATCTGTAATATTCTTCTTTTGAAACATCTCAGTTTCTTCTCAGTGGTTAGCCTACAAATAACACTTACTTCTAGAAACTGCCAGTCAAAACTGTATAAATGTGTTTTTCTTCTCTTCCCACCTCCCACCTCTTATATAAGGAAATAATCTCAATTTCCCACCAACATACTCTTCTCTGTGGACAGGCCAGGAGTATTTAATGGCATTCCTCTCACTCATTTTAGTAGCTATTATTCCATAAGGAAGTTTCCCCATTAATTTGACAGAAGCACAGAATGGACAAGGTTGGAAGGGATTACAGTGGGTCATCTGGTCTAATCTGCCTGCTCAAGCAGGGTCATTCCAGAGGAAGTGGCACAGGATTGCATCCATATGGTTCTGGAATATCTCCAATGAGGGAGACTCCAGATCCTCTCTGGGCAACCTGTACCAGTGCATGGTCACTGCACAGTAAAGAAGTTCTTCCACATATTCAGGTGGAACTTTCTGTGCATCAGTTTCTGTCCATTGCCTCTGGTCCTATTGCTTGGGCATCATCAAGCACAGCCTGGTCCATCCACTCGACACCCTCCCTTCAGACACTTAGATACACTGATGAGGTCCCCTCCCAATCATCTCTTCTTGAGGTTAAACAGGCCCAACTGTCCCAGCCTGTCCTTGTAAGAGAGATGCTCCAGTCCCTTAATCATCTTTGTGGCTCTAAACTGGACCCACTCCAGGAGCTCCAAGTCCCTCTTGTACTGAGGAGCTCAGAACTGGACACAGCACCCCAGTTATGGCCTCACCAGGGCTGAGTAGAGGGGCAGGATCACCTCCCTCACCCTGCTGGCAATGCTCTTCCTAATGCACCCAGGGTACCACTGGCCTCCTTGGCCACAAGGGCTCTGCTGGCTCATGGACAGCTTGTTACCTGCCAGGACCCCCAGGTCCTTCTCCACAAAGCTGCTTTCCAGCAGGTCAGCCCCAGCCTGTGCTGGTGCAGGGGTAATTCTTCCCCAGGTGCAGGACCTCTGTTGAATTTGACACAGTTCTCTGCCCATCTCTCCAGCCTGCTGAGGTCCTGCTGAGGAGCTGCCCAGCACTCTGGGGTATCGGCCACTCCTCCAGCCTTGTGTCCTGAGCACACTTGTTAAGGAGGCATCTGTTCCTTCATCCAAATCACTGATGAATAAATTAAACAATACTGGGACCAGTATTGAACCTCAGAGAACACCACTAGTGACAGGCCTCCAACTAGACCACTGGGATCTGCTGCTCAGCCAGTTCTCAATCCACCTCACTGTCCTCTCATCCAGTACACAGTTCTTCCTGAGTTTGCCTATGAGGATGTTGTGAGACAGTGTTGAAAGACTTGCTGAAGTCAATCTAGACAACATCTACTGCTCTCCGCTCATCCATTTTAATCCTATTTAATGCTATTTAGTATAGCTTAAAGATTATGCAAGACTAGAGTTCTCTGTGGTAGGCACTGTTCTTATGAAGAATAGGACAAAATGTCTTCCTTAAAGAGAACATAGAAAAAAGGAAAAAAAAAAAAAAAGAAAAACTCATATACGGCTCTCACCAAAAGCTAGGTAAAGAAATGAGGCTGCTGCAAATAGGGATAGTGCCACTGCGTCTTGGGATGGGCTGGGATAATGGGGAAGAGTGCTTCAGAAAGATAAAAATTAGGGGGGAAAGGGATGATGCTGCTGAAATGAATTTTAAAGAATATGTAAAGTTTTCAGAATGTCCAGGGTTCTTTATTTGTGGTTATTCCTACTGCCTGATTTCTTTCTATGCCTAGTCTCCAAAATGAGGCAGAATTTATGTATTAGTAATAATGTGAGAAGGCATGAAGAGGCCCTGTAACTGTTCGAGTTTGGTGTATGACTGCTGCACATAGCAGGAAATTATGTTTTAAGGTACAGATCAAGTCTTTTGGGGGAAAATTGAGACTTAAGGGTCTTGAAAATTGAGGTATGATCATTAAACTAATTCTTTGTATTATGTTGGGGGAAGTGCCTTTTTCTCCAGGCTCTTTAAAAAGTACTTTAAAGGTGTAAAAGCAGTAGGTAGCAGGTACTCCTATAAACCAGCATATTTTGTCCTATGGCTAGAGGGACTATCATTTACTATGCAGTATTTTACTGCTAAGATGACCATAAAACCAAAACGTTTTTCTGTTGTGCTTACTGTAAATCTGTGTTGCCTGAAGTTAAACAGCTGAGATACTTAGAAACTAGCATGAAGGAAGGACACATCTAGAGTGGTATGGATGGCAGTACCAAATGCACTCTAGATCACTGGTCTCTTGTTTTTCCAGCAGTGGCAAGCAGAAATATATGGGGGAAAATGACTTATTCAATTTATCTTGAATATCTTTAGAGAGAACCATCAAAGTTGCACAGAGGGAGGAGATGGCACAGGCCTGGCAGAGAATGCAGCTGTGCTACCTAGAACTTCTGGGAGGAACCAGTAGCAGAGGGGTGTGAATTGTATCACACACAAATATGTGTTGTCAAAGAAGGTGCATGGGCTGGATAGATCTGGATACAAACCTGACACGAGCTTTGGCATTGCTGCATCTTCATCTGTGAGTTGCAATTAAGTGTTTTCCAAAATAAGCAAAGACAGGTTCTTATGGTAGTTTTCTGTTCACGAATGTGGGAAGATGTACTTCATGGGCCTAATTTAAAAATAAATAAATAAATAGGCTTGAAAAGATTTGGTTATTGATACAACTTTTTAGTAGGTAGGAGGCAGTGCTCCTAGTCATTTCCACACTTGTAGTCCTGTTTCCTTACAACATGTGATGAGGCTGAAGCATTGCTAGATGCTGTACTCTTAAGAGAACCATTTCTTCTTTTGTGCCAAGCTGTATTTTGTGCTCTTTCTTAATAGTTTTCCTGTATATATGCACTCTTATGATTAATAGCATTTAAACAAGTGAGTTCTATGTTGTGTCTAAAACAAATTTTGTCCTCTATCTCTCTGTTAAACTGTCTGATAACATTCCTAATGAGTTATAACTTGCTGTAAGAAAACATAGTTGGAGATTACCAGTTGTCCCACGACTTTAACAGTGGTTGGAGAACCTTCTAACTGAAAGCTGCTGTTAAAAATTTGATGCAACCAAGCTGTAATTGGACTGTAACAGTTCTCAGTTTAGTCTCCTTTCAATCCCTACTGGGTAAAATCCTTGGATGCTGCTACAGTTGGTGGCAAAGGGTAGCCTGGGGCTCTCTGGCATCCACTGGGATATTCTTTTGCATAGACTTCCCACCCCAGCCCCCCAGGCCAGCTTAGCAAGCCAACAGGATGTTTCTTGAACTAAGAAGTAACTTGGACATTGTCATTTCTCCTGTCATTCAGTGCACGGGTGTGTCTTGAGAAGACTATTAATGAGCTCTTATTTTGCACAAGGCATTCTCAGCTGCAGAAATATCCCTTTATAGGCCTCTGCTTGCTTATGTAGTTTCAGAGAGGCCTTGGGGCTTCTTTGACCTAGTTCCCTGTAAAGATTAATGGGCCTACTGCTCTCTGGCTCAAAGAGTGCCTTTGTTTATAGTTTTCACTAGCACAGTGGAGAGATCTGGCTTTGGTGGTCTTGGCATGGATAAAATGATAGATCTGACCATCTTGCTCTCAGTGGTAATACCTTTGAGATGGAATTGCTCAGTGCTGGAGTCAATGGCACAGGTTTCATTGTAGCATCAACTAAATCTCTTTAAATAGTGTAGAATGGCAATGCCTACAGCACCAAAGTCCTTTATTATCCCCATGTCAATTCAGATAACACAATAGTTATTCTAAGCAGCATTTTTAATACATATTATTTGATAACTGGCCAACATGAACTATTTCTACATCAGCATTATATATACTGAGTTCATTGTGGATTACAGAATACAGCAATTGTAATTTATAGTATACTTGTTTTGTATTTATAATATACTTTCCTGATTAGAAGCTTTGTTGTACCTCATGCACAAAAATGACTAAATAGAAGCATAAAGGTGATGCGTTCACTCTACTGTATATGACTGTTACCTTTGTAAGTTTGATTTAGTGGTGAAGTTAAGGGAGTTCAGAATAGAAAGGGTAGAGCAACAGCAATTTTCAGTTCCACTGACACTGCTCCCACCACTCAGTCCTTAATGTCTACTCATCACCTGGAGCAGTCAGCCTTAGTGAAGGAAAGCTCATTATTTTGTCTTTTTAAGTAGTTTAAATTGAACTCACACTTGAACTTAAATATCACTGGCCTGCAGTTTCACAGAGAAGAGTATAGTCATGCAGTTTCCCAGGCTATGAGAGGCTGGACAGGCCTGTAGTACCTTTGTAGTTAAAAAGTGACCACCTGCCCACAGACTATCACTAGTGCAATTGCCATAATGTAAGGCACAACCATGTAAAATGCAAGCAATGTGGGGGTTTCCACAAAATTGGGCTGAACTAAATCTCCAAAACTGAAAAATGTGAAAGTTCTGCTGCACAGTCCATCAGTACCCACTCAGCCTCAAGGAAGAACTTATTTATTGATAGGAAACTGGAAGAGTTGTGCCCTGTATATCAGACAACTTAATATCTAATTAGAACTGCGCTGCCTGTTTTGGAGGAGAAGTATTCCTGAGGGACAAAGAAAAGTTGCTGCATTCCAGATGAGGAGAGAGAATTTGGGCCGTTTCTGGGAGACCAAAGCTTCTTATGGTTAGTTAATGCACAGGTCAAAAAAGAGCAACCAGTTAGTAGGTCAAGTAACTGTGTCCAGTTACGAGTTGATAAAGCAGTCTCAAACATTTGATATAAATTAAAAGTATCTTTATCCAAAGCTGACAGTAATGAGAAATCCTGACTTCTTATTGGTTGTGCTGCCTCCAGGAATACTACTTGGTTAAGGTGTCCAGTGTGTGATGAGAGCATGAGCATGCTTTATGGAAAGAGTTAATAACTCCATGCAGAAATAATATTGCAGAAGCTGAAGCTCCTCTTGGTTTGTCTAGGTGAAACAGTGGCATAGAACTGATATTCCTAAAGGATTGCAGCAACATTAACAGCTAACACTTATTTGTTATTTCTTTACTATTTTTATGGTTTTAATGGCATCTTGAATGTAACTTGTGAAGCAGTCTCCCAAAAAGCAAGCATTTCTTATAAATAATACCTGAGTATTGTGGTCATTCTCTTAGATTGGCCTAAGAATATGACGTGGTAATGGTCCTAGAGTTTAAAAAAAATAAAAATTCAACATTTCTTTATATATTTTCTGCAAATATTAATCTTTATACCTTGAAGGACTGAGAAATCGAAGCTGCAGATGTTTGAGACATGAAGTCACATTAAGGCTTATTGTAAGAGTACATTTTCTGGGCTAGCAAGTCCAGAAATTACGAATAAGCAGTATGTGGACTTGCTCAGGCCAAGTATGAAGCTTTAATTCTACTCCATTGACATTCATGGAATTGCAATGTTTTAAGTTCTTGTTTCCCTTTCGCATGAAGTGGGAATACAGGCCAACTGTAGGATACCAGTCTCCTAAACAGCCAACGTAGTTTTATTGCCAAGGAGAATGATTTTGTCATTAGTATTTTGATCCAGTGTATTATGAAGGTCTTGACTACCTTATTCCCTTGGCTACCTTTTTTCCATTCACTTCGTCACTCTTGACTGTTCTGTAACAAGTTGTATTGAAATGTGACCAAAAATCTTAGGACTTTAGAGATTGGCATTGTTTTTTAGTGTTTAACTATTGCTCTTGGTGTGTGAAAAATCAATTATATTATAATGAAAGTATTTCAATGCTGTCTACTTGTTCTAAGGCAGAGAATAAGACTTCATCATTTTGCTGTATTAAGGTTAAAACTTGCAAAACGAAACAATATCATGTTACTCTCAGTGTCACTCAGGTACCTAACCATCACATCACTATGGCTCCGTTTAAAATGTGGTGCCTTATAGTTGCAGTAAGACCCTTTTTTCACTTCAGTATGTCTCTGGACTGATGCTGCATGAAGGAACTAGGTGCAATGAATTTTTTTCATTAAACAGATTTGGCACAGGAGTTCATGGCAACGTTGTAAGCCTGGCCCATGTTTGTGCTCTTAGCAGCATAAATCTGGTATAATTAGAAAGTCACAGAAAGAGTGACACATCAATTAAAGTTAGCTAATTGTGTAATCTCCAAACACAAATTTAATTGGACTAATACAGTTACAATGGGAAACAACAGCATGCACGTTGCCCTCAGCTCCTCGGGCTGGTAAGTGGTAGGTTGGGACTGACACGGGAAGGTGTGACTTAGTCAAAAGCCTTAATAACAGCATCCTGTGGACAGAAAAAGAGAACACACTCTCTGGCACTGCAGTGGAGTTGGTGTCTGGCACTTTGTGTGTGTGTATAATAAAATATCCTTATGTCTTCATATAGCAGCTGCACTGCATGAGAAGTAGTTCACTGAATTTACTTTTAACAGTGTTTTGGTTTCACTGTGAAATGCTCCCACACACAGTTTTACGGGAATGTCTGTCTTCCAGTTAGGCAGAGTAGTAACTAAAGAATTCCCTTCTCCCATTACCCCTGCCCAGTGGGGGAGGACAGCTTATATACAGCAGGATGTTTTTTATGTCGGTCTGTAGGTGGAAGTGCCCTGCAGCCAGACGCTGGTTCTCTGAGGAAACTTGAGCAATAAAAATATTTTATGCTTTTACCCACCCCATCATTCAACAAAGATATTTCTGCAGGTGTGAAATGGCTTCTCCAGCAATGCTTCCTTCAGAAGCAGAGTAATAAGAGATGTTTGGCACTGTGAAAGGAGGGGTCAGATGGCTCAGCCTGTCTTTTTGGATTTTAGATGCTTTCTGTGGTACTTTGTACCAATACATGAGCTAGCTGTTGTTACAAGGTAAGAGGATAATTGCGCATTTTAAACACTGGACTTGAGGCACTGAGAATTCACTTGGGTGGTAACACTTCCAAATTTGGGGCTCCAACTTTGCAAATGAAGACAAAAGCATGGGATATAAACAGCCAGTTTGTTACTTCAGGGTATGATCTGGAGGTGTTCAGTGTCTTATCTGAGATGTTAGTCAAGTATTACGGTTATTTCTTACAGTCAACTGTAATGAAATTCAGTCCCAAAGCAAAAATGAGTCCCTGTGCTTACAAGTAGGACTACATAGTGGTTCATGTGCTTGCTAGTGAGCCAGGGTTTGGGAGTGGACCATGTCAGTTTTATCTCTCTCTGTCACAAAGAGAGAAGTGTTGGAGGCATAAACTCTGTCTGCCTTTGAATTAAGACATACAGAAACCTGCCTCTGAGGCAAGGCGGTTGCCAAAGTGGCTTATACCACATTCTCACAAATCCACATTTCACCCTTACTATCCAAACTGTCCTGTTGTATTTGTAAAGAATGAAAAAATTGTGAAGAAAATAATTTTCACTCTGCTGTATGCACAGCATACAGTCATAACTACTCCTCAGTTTTCTGCCCTGACTACACCATAGCAAAAAAACCCCTCCGTGTAAATGAGTCAGCCTTGGAGAACTTGCTTAGTTATTGACCGCTTACACCTTGTTTGTTCCTTTTTAATCAGCTCCAGCAGTAACAATGTTTCACCACAGACATGCCTGTACCATGCTTAAAGCACCAAAGCTGGTGCTCAAATGCTCATTTCTAGTAAAGCTTAAAAGCAGCAGGTGGTTCAAAAGTTCTTGGGGTGTCTATTGTTTGTTGAATAGCCACAGACTATGAAGCCTCATCCCCTCAAATAACAAAACCCTCCTCTGAATTGCTCCTTGCTATGGTTGACTGAGAGAGGAGAAAAAGAGGAGAAATCGGCCGTCTTCTATGAGTTAAGTTTTACTTGACCAGGAATGGTGTCCCATACCAACTGCAGGCAATGATTATCAATGAGCCATGCCAGGCAGCTGGACTTGCACTGACTATCCGCTAGCCAGATGTTAATGGAGCAGTGCCATGAACTACCCAGGCTCTGTCATGGGCACTGGAAACCGAGAATGCCTGGCTCACCCAGGACACTTCTTGACAGAAGCAGCCTGGTGTTTCTGCAGCTTCATATACTTACTTTTAAGAAGGCTGAGATATCAGCTTGATATTTTTTACTCTTTTCTTAAAATTATTGTTATTATTTCTTTCTTTCCCCCCAGAACATTCAAAACAGTTCAAAAAATATACAAAATGGTACTTTTTCTGCATTTTCTTCCCTGACCCTTTCCTCCATCCCAGCTGCCTGTTTCATTGGAGAAGTATGCAAGGGGAAATGTCTTCAGCACTGCTGGTTTTTCCACCAGTCTCCTAAGCAGAAGTCTAGAAGAAAGTGAAGCCACTTCACTGTTTCTTCCTGCAAGTGCTGTCTGGAAGGTCCTATGTCTGCTGCTGCTGGGGTGGTTAGTGTGTCACACTCCCTTGGGGGGAGTTTATGATACACACGACTTTTGTGCTGATCCCTTTGGCTCCTAAACTGGCCCCAAAGGCATCAGTAGGAAGTAAAATCTGAACTCTGTTTCACACACTGTGTAACCTGAGTAGCCATTTACAGCTGTGTTGTGTGCCTGGAGATGCTGCCAACCAAACTGACGAGATCCTGTGATTCACCAGTTGACTACATGTTATGTAGGTGGAGGAAGAGTGATGTGGGGGACAAAGCTCTGAGACAGTGGATTTCTTGAACAAAAACATTTCATCAAAAACTAGCCTGCCTCTGTGCTGAGACCTGGTCTGGTTGCTGTGCACAGCCAGTGTAACATTCTGCAGCTACCTGTGTGGCGTGGAGAGACAAAATGGATTCACAAAAAAGGTTGCACAGAGGAGACAGAACATGACGCTGTTTATACCATCACACAGACGAAGTAAAACACTTAGTACCTGACTACTGATCTATGACAAATTAAGAATGCTTTACTTTAGGACTGGGTCTTTAAATGGAAAAAAATATCCTACCCTAGTTGTGGGAAACTTCATGTTATTTTAATTCCTCCTTTCTTTAAAATAATTAATCTTACTGATTATACAGTCTTCAGATGGTGCAAGTCTGTTCTTTGGTGCTTATTCTCAAGCTTGTCAAATGCAGAACTATGTTTTTAAAAGTTCTAAACAGTAACATTCCTCAATAAGCAATTTCTAAATGATACAAGGAACACTAATAAAATCTTTTCTGCATGTTAAGAAATTGGAATTTTTTTTTTTAACTGGGAGTCCCTTCTGCCTGCTTCCTTTTAGATAGAGTTGGCTTAAATAAAAATTCAAGTTTGTGTTTTAGTTTTGAACAGAATTTATATAAGGAAATTTTCTTATCCTTTCATGAAACTGATTTATAAAATACAGAAAAGGTGCACAAAGGTAATGGGAAGAACCCATAACTTCTTTCAAGACAAATTTACTATTATGCATATTGGTTCTACTTTCCTGAGTTAAAAAAAAAAAAAACAAAACAACAAAAAAAACAAACCCCCCCAAACAACTAACAAAAAAAGCAAAACCAAAATAATAACCACACACACATGAACCCCACAAACCAAAAAACCTCCAATCCTAAAGAAACCTTGTAATGAACAGATAATTTTGCCTGCAGTGCTTCCTTTCACCATATTTACTTGTGCTATTTCCAGTCTCCCATCTAGGCAGGGAGAGAATCTCGTCTCATTACTTCCAGCTACATTGCTATTTACTTTTCCATGTTTATTTTAATATAAATATTTTTTAAAAGATGAGAAGAGTCCTTCACATGTGTTGGTGCTTTTAGTCATTGACTGGGACATGAGAATGCAGAAATCCAGACTGAGGATTTAATTACAATAGTCTTACTGAACTGTGGGTCATAACTTGAGCATTGCTGTTTGTTATGGCTTCTGTATTTATTCTCCCCTTGCAAAGTGTTGTCTTAGGGAACTGAGCCATCTGCACAGTAAGTACTGTTAAAGAGAGGTAATAAGAATGTTTTTACTTCCACTCTTTTAGGTGCTCACATAGTTTGCTTGAATGTTGACTGGCCTTTTTCCATGGCTAGTGAGATGTACCACATTTATGTCTTCCACCAAAACACTGGGTCTTTGTGACACTTTCAAATCTCTATTACACTACTATTTTGCCAGTTTACAACCTTGTATGTGCCTTAAATCTCTCATGAAAGCTCTCACTTTTTTCTTAGCCAAGCTTGGGGATTTCTGCCTATCTCAAACTTAATCCCAGCCTCTGCTAGCATAAATTCTTGTCCTAGACCTCTGGCTACTTCAGTACTGTGATATAAATCTAGGTCTAAATCACTGATTTTCACAACATTATCTCTATTCCCACCCCAAACTGTGTAGTCAAGTAATTTAGGAACTTCTGCCCACACAGGACATAATCCAAATCCCAAGTGATTCACAGCCTTCGTCCCAATCTCCTGGCACTTCTTAAATTTATTTGCTGCTATGTCTGAAGTGAACTCTCATTCTAGGTATATTCTTATGGTCCTGACTTCTCCTGTGAGACTGAGTAGTTAGCATCGCTCTTGTGGATGCATTTTGATTTTTGTTTATTTTAAGTTTACAGACTCCAGGCCTAATCCTGCATCAGTTCTTGTGTTCAACCTCCTTTAAGATCACTGTAGGATGAAGTAATTACCTCAGTCTGGGGATCAAGGTGCTTTATGCTCTAACTCTAATTGAGCCTGAAGTCTGGTTTTAACATTTCCAATTGCCAGACTCTACCATGAATCCTGTTCTATATCCAGCATCTATCTAAACTGCTCAGAGCCTCCTAACAACTCTGCTCTCCTCTCAGCCTGGGCTCTCCTAAACAGCAAATCTTTCCCATACTTCTTGTCTGTCTTTATATCATGTCTTAACTCACTTGTCTACTGCTCCTGGCCTTTGCTATGATTCAAACGGCTTTGCTAGTCCTCCATCTGATCTTCTCTGCTCTTGCCTCTAGCTTTAACTTCTGATGGCACCAGCTTGTAGAGGTCTCTAGGACCTCTAAATTTGAAGTGAGGGTGACAAGGTAAATCTAGCTGGTGTTAGATAGTCAATTGTATTCTGGTTCACCCATCCTTCACTGCAGACTTTTAGATCCTGATACATCTTCAGCACATCTCTGAATCTCTTCTGCCCTGAACCTGAGCCAGGGCTCTAATCCTTACATAAGGCTTAACCATAATTTATTTTCATCTTTGGTACCTCTTCTGCCAGACTTTGTTGCTCTAGGCAAGCGGTCAAGTGTTTATATAAATATATATAACATGATGCTAAAACTCAGCATTAATACTTGGAATTTAACCCAAATCATATGTATAACACTGACTTCTAAAGAAAAATTATCTGTTGCTCAAAAAAAGTTATTATAATATACTTAACAGAGAAAATGTCTTAAGAAAGAGAATTATGGACTCAAAGCCGGATGTACACAAATGTTTTATACTTTTCCAGTTACTTCATCTCTTTAATTAAACAAGGAAAACATGCACAATATGATAGTGCTGGATTTGAAATGAGCTTGAACTATTGAATTCTAAGTCTGGGAACAGAATGGGCATTTCTGCCAAACTTCTTTTGGTGGATAAATTTTCATAACTTATCCAACTTTGCTGATATTTGTCACTTATCTGTTGGGTTGTTAATTTGTTCCATATTCTATTGTTATCCTTGATCTGTTGAAACAGAGAAAATTTCAACATTAATGTTAGTAAAGGTCTTAAACATTGGTTTAAAAGACTTTATCCCTCAGACTGTTTGGGTTACTGTTCCTCTTTGTGTAGAAGGCTATGAATAATTATGAATCATTTGAACCTTCAAAGAATGATTGACATGTCAGAAAAGTCATATGCAGTACTCTGACATTGTATTAAATTAATTTGTAAAGGAACAGACTAATCAGATCTTTTTTTTTCCAATTGGCTGTATTTCTTCTGCTGAGAGGAATGACATTATGGATCTCATTCTGCCACTGGGTTTTCCAAGTGTTGGCTCTATGGAAGATGACAACTAAAAGGCAGTTCACATCCAGGAAGTTCAGAAGACAACTTTATGGTCAAAAGTTCATCAATCCCTCCCTTTGACAAAAAGGATTCAGCTTATTGTCTGTGTAACAGGTATTGTGCTTTCCCAACCTAGAGCACGATCTGTGTTTAAAAATAAATTTAATAACAAGTCCTTGGCTGATTGGTTGCAAGTTGAAATTATTTGAAAGTAGGTCCCTAGGCATTTCAGTGAGCCACCTGTCATACTTTTGAGAGACTGAGGAGGTTTTGGGGGGGGTTCTCTGAAGGGAGGGCAGTTGTTGTAGTTGCTAAAACTCTGTAAAGATGTACCTATTAGCCTAACATGACCCCCTGTAGGTCCCGGAAACAAAAAAAAGACTGTTTTGTTCTTCCTGGTGCCTAAGACTGTGCTAACAGCAGAATCCCCAAATGTATTTAAGTACTTTTAAGATATTTTAAAGGAAAAGTATTTAGGGCTAGGTGATTTCCTTCTGCATAAAAAAAATATATTTTGTGAATCCAACCACTAAGTATCCTCGAAGCTCCTCAGGATTTCAGTGTTGAACATCACTTATTTAAGATTGAGCTTGATTATATGTGTGTGTGTTTGGGTTTTTTATGTGGGTTATTTTAGTGGATTTTTTTTTCCTTCTCAAAACAAATAAAACACATTACATGTGTTATTTAGACCTGCACACCCATTATTTAAAAATTTCTTCTTAATACCAAATGCGTGTGCGGACAAAAAAGGTTTTATTTCTGTAGCAAACTTGGAGGCTGGCTTTTCCAACACAGTTAAAAATCATTGCTGCACCCCTTCATGCAGGAAGCTGAGGGAAGAAGGTTAATGCACAGGAAATGTGTGTAGAAATGCAGTTTGAGAGGAAAGAACAGTAACTGTGAATAGGGTCATGGAATGACAGATTTGCAACGAGAAATAGAAGCAGAGAAGTTGGTTGGATAGCAGTAAAGGCAGATAGAGGATGGAGGAAAGAAAGAATGAAGAGAAGTGGGGATTTGTGGGGAGCTTGAAAAATTATAACTCATGGAAAAAACTCATGGCAGCCTGGATGAAGATACTTTACCAGAACAGTGAGATTTGATAAAATATATGTGTTGAAACTGTTCTTTTGCAGCTAAAAGTATCTGAGAAGTCAAAATTGGGAGGGACTTCTGTGTTTGAAAAGAAGTTGTTTAGTTTTTTTATTATTATTATTTTATTTTGCTTTCATGGTGTTCCACAGCAAAGGATCCAACCTTATTATTTTTCTGAAGTACGTCTTTCTTTGGATTATAAAGTGTTGAGGCTTTTGTGAATCTGAAAAAGGGAATGCTTTTGTCTCCAGTGTTCTAAAATATTATTTGAGCAAAAAGTTGTCCCCAAATACACAAATCTGCGTATGCTTACACCTCTCTTGCCTGCCCTCAGATGATTCACTATACTTCTCCTGCGTTTTTACCCCTTGAAAATTCACAACAAAGTTGCAGTGTTTATATCTCACAGCTGTTTGCTGTGTTTCTCTGTCAGCTCTAACTCAGCTAGCCAGTCTGGAAAACACCTTCTCCTTCCCTTTTTTCCTCCTCCACCTCCCTTGGCAGGGAATTGTTGCTAGTTTGTTTGTTTGGTTTTTTTTCATTTGATCCCTAAACATCTTCCCAATTTGACATTTTTTTCTGTCAGCAAAGAAACAAGCGGTCTCTTTTATCTTGTTTGCCTTTTATCTGTTCTCAGTCCTCTAAGCTATGACCTAGGAGACAAAACAGTCATCACTTAAATTCACATTTAGGTGAAAGATCAGTCATTACCTGTGCTAGCAGTCCATCTTTGATACAAGTTCACATGAAAGCATGAGGGTGCAGCCCTCAGTGATGTTTCTGGGAGGGCTATCATTAATGAAAGCAAATAGTCATTATAGGAATCTCTTTGCTGGAATAGTGGTGGTTCCTTCATTTGTTAACAAGCATTTGAAAAATGAACAGGAAAACTTTCAGGGCCACTACTTGGGCTGCTTTTCATATGCAACCATAAACTCCCTAATGCAACCCTGACAACTGAAGGGTATTTTGTGATAGTACAACTATTAAAAAGGATGCAGTTAATAAAAGCTTTTTTTGCATGTAGTAATGGACTTCTTTTGAAAGGACTCCGTCCTGTGATGTGCTGCACACATCAGTAAGCTTCAGTGGAAAGTTGGAAGTTCTACCTCTCTGCAGGATCAATCAGGTAGCTCCTCTGCTGGAATCTCTGGAACTCGAAAGTTTCTGCTTCTGCTTGGGATTAAAATATTAAAATTCCTCTTCTTTCTCTCATCCAAATTTTCACCAGCTACCTCAACAAATTGTTTCCCAAGGTTTAACTAGCACTAACAGAATAGCCTTTGTTGTGTAATGAAGCCATCCCAAGCTGTTACAACCCCCCCAACCCAAAACAAAACCCCTTTGCTATCCCATGCAGCCGTGCATATTACCCTCCTACTCTGCACTGCACCTGGGCACATTTATCAAGTACAGAAGTCTAAAACTAATTTTCTTGTATATGTAATAATTATTCACTAAATGAACTCATTTATTTTAGGATTTTTCTAAACCTTCATTGATTCTAGGACTTTTACAGTGATCTGGCTTGAATGATTTTAAATGTATCCTATGTCCTTCAATATTAGCAAGTAAGTTTTTGTCACTAACCTGCTACTAACAGTGGCTTAATCCTCAGGTCTACAGTTGCAGTATGCAGTGAGCTGAGTGGAAATAGTGAAACAGCATCAAAACAGGAAATCAAGTTACTTAAAGCAAAGGCATTTCATTATATAAAGTAGGGGAAATATTTGGAAGGCTTTCTTGTGAACAGATATTAGGAATGCTGCATTGTTTTGTCATCTCAAAGATGCACAGAATCATCCAGCAGAAGTTACATTGCCTTTCATCAATTTTAATGCAGCTTCTAGCTGTAAAACTCTGCAGCATACAGATGAAGGAGTCCGGGCATATTGGTATGCTAAATCATAAGCAATCTATTCCCATTCTGCATCATTGGTTTAAACTTCAGGTTCCAGATCAACCTGCAGATATTGAAGGACATGTAAAATTTGTTGCTCTCTGTAACTTTGATGAAGTTCTTCCTTATATGTTTGCAATCTGTTGATAAACTTCCTAATAGTAGGTGCAGTTGGAAAATATTACAGAAAATAACATGTGAACAATTATTGGTTGTTTTGGACCAGTTTTATCAGTTAAGTAACTATTGGGAAAGAATGAACACACACTACTGCATTTTTTCATTTGATTTTTAAACTTTAAACTTTTAGAAACTTCATGAAAAATTACAATAAGTAGGATGCTGCTTCTTTTTATAGCAAAATATTTTTCTAATTGTGAGTTATAGAGTTAAATTCTTATGTTACTGACACTGCCTCAGATAAGAATTTCAACCCAAAAGATCACTTTTAAATTTTACCTTCCCTAGTTAGGAAGGGTTTGGTTCAAGTAAATGACTGTAATGACTGAACTTCTGCACATTTGCTGCAAAATTTGTATCAAGTGATGAATCACCTCATAAAATGCATATCAGGTAAAGAACATAAAAATATGCATTTCTCATTCTTAATGGGATGGTTATCAATATATGGACAACTTGCCTGGGTTTTGTGAGGAGCCTTTTTAAGAGAAACTAAATGCAAACTATCTTTGATTCTTTCCTTCATACTACTTGTACTGATTATCTTGGATTTTACTAATAACTAAAGAAGGTTATTAATTTAGGCATTAAAATACATATTTACTCTCAATTGATTTTAATCTAAAGTACTTCAATTAATTTAGTATCTGGTAAAAAGAGAAGAAGTACTTATTTGTATTTTAAATTAGACTTAAGTTAGAATATGTATTTTAGGTTTCATAATTAACAACAAATTTGGACAGTGCTGGTTTCCTGTGAAACATTTATTTGAAATCTTCATATTAACATTTCTTTGTTAATCTATATTATGTATGTATTTAAGTTCTTTTATTTGCCTTATTTGTGAAATAAAAATCTGGTCTTGCCAAAAGTAAGATCAGGTTTTTGTGGAGAAACAAATACTTCAGAACAGCCTGTCTAGGTTGCTGTGCCATCACACATGTTCTGACAGTCACCTTCTAAGTTCAAGTGAGAAGTTTGAGCAATAATAGGGATTTATGCTATGGAAGTTGAAGAAAATTTGCTGTGAGATTTGAAGCCCTAAGAAAGCAATAGTAGTTTACAAGTAGATCTGTAAATGGACCACGTGTCATAAATATTTTTGAAAGCTGAAGTTTGACACAGAAAAGTTGCCTGTTAAGACAGAGTAATCACTTAACAGATTTTTTCCTGTTTTTTGGTTTGTCTTCTTTTCACAGTGTAGGTGTTACTGTCAGCTAACTGTGTGCCAATGGCAACTGTTCATCTGAACTAATAAATGTAAAGAACCTGAAGAATGATAATTTTAATTTAACCTACAGGCATATGAGGACCAAAATATCAGGATACAAATGTGACTTGCATGGTTCTTGACACTGTAAAAAAAAAACAAAGCAAAAAAAACCCCAACCCTAACAAGCCCCCCACTCCACCCCACCTTCACTTAACAAAACAAAAAATCACACAGTGACTAATATTGGTTATTGCTAATTTTAGGCTCTGTTTTTAGTGTTGTCCATATATATGTATTTTTTCCCTTTTCTTCAGTTCAGGAACCAATGCATGAAGTCTGTTACTGGCCTCAGTGCTACTTGAAAATTTTCTTTCTTTAGTTAGTTCCTTAAGTTTGCAGTAAGTCACCATAAATAAAAATCAATCCTTTAAGTGTGCTTTTTGTAAGGAAAGATTTTCGACACAAAGGCCAGGCATGTGCATCTACAATGTCATCTTGGATTCATTAATATGGCTGGTCTGTACTTAAGTAAGTGACTGGGAACACATATCTGTTATATCCACAGGTCACAAGTTGTTTTAATATTTCAGTGTTAATGTACCAATGACCAAAGGTCAAAAAATTCAATCTTCATGCACAAGACAAGGTCTCCTGGTTGCTTCCATGTTATCTAAAGTGCTTCTCCCACACAACAGGCCTGAAACATCACTGGTCCCTTTAGGTTGTCACACTGGAGTACAGCTGTAAGAGCCTGAGCCATTCCAGTGCCATCTTAGCCACAGCTCATCCACTCACCCCTTCCAGCAGCCACAGGCTCTGAACTTCAGGCCTGACCCGAGGGCTTGATTCTATTCTCTCTATTAAAGCTGTCCTCTTATTACTAGAGATGGAGAAATCTCAGTGGAAAATTGACTTTGCTCAGATGGTTAAAGTACTTTTGATAGGATGATTTTAGAGTTGTCCAAGTCTGGTATATTTTGGAAGGGAACTGTAAGGCCAAACCACAGACCCTTGCATGATATCGTAATGTTTAATTAAAACAGATTCTGAGTCTACTGTTCCATTAAAGCAGCTCACTGCTGAGCTGCTTTTTCAACAGTAATGAGTTCAATGAGCTGGCAAAGGAGGCCTGCCAACAAATTGTACCTGTCTAGTCTCTGTCTGCCTTTACCAGGTTGTTGTGCAGAATTTGGTCCCTCAGTAGTCCAGCTTTGTGGTTCTTACTAAATTCTTTTTCCCCTTTGTCTCGAAAGCTTCCTGAAAGATTAAATTAAATTGTCAGCCTTGCCTGAAAGGAAGACTAAGGTAGTCTCAAATCCCAGAATAATGCTCTGGCTTTCACGTTTCTTGCTGTGTTCTTTGTGGCCATGTTCATTCTTTGTTCATGATGGAGGTGTTTATAGTGTTTGGGAAGAAAAAGAAAAACCAAACGATCAGTTGGTAAGGGCATCATGATTTATTTCAGTGGGTAGCATTTAGGCAATCATGAGTCTTTGTGTTTAAGTTAGCTTTGAACCAAATGTTGACTGCTTCAGATGTACAAATGGTAAAATTATAGCTTTTCTTCAGTGAGTCTGCTGATGGTGGCTGGTAATGTCAGGAGTGACTTATATCTGCTTCTCTAGTGTTTAGCTTTCTTTGAAAATAAAGTTAGACTGTGGATTTTGAACTGAAGGTCCACATATCTGCTGCTTTTTCAGTGCAAGTTAGTGGTAGGGTGGGCAGAAGGTTGGGCAGCAAAATGGAGAGACAATCTACTTTCAAAAGGTAATGCAGGCTGGACTGCTAAGAAAGAATGTCAGCATAAGAGCTTGCTTCTACCTTAACCATTCCAGCACGCTGTCTGTGTGAACTGCTGGCTTCTAAAGAGTTAAAAGTGTTTGTTTCACAGGAAATTGGAAGAAATTTATGTGCGCAAGTGAAACTGAAAGGTCGAATGTGTGACTCATATCTATTGACAGATGGAATGAGCATAACATAAGAAGACAGTGACTAGAAAACAAGCAGGTTGTGTGAAAGTATTTTTAGAGACTAATTTCTACCCAGCTGTGTCTTCTATGAACAGAATAAGTTTGTCAAAGTTACCTAAAAGTTGCCTAATAGATACCTAGTGGCAATTAATTACATTGATATGGTTTGAATGGATGCTCCATCACTTGGGATGAAAACAGTTAAAAGTTTTTACGAGCTTTACCTGACACTTTTAAAAAAATGTAGGTAAACAAGAATTAAGAGAGCATGTAAGTTCCTAATAGTGCTCATAAACTTTTACATACCCACTTACTTTACCTCAGTTCCCCTGTTGACTCCCACTTCTGTGCTCTTTTCCCCTCTCAACCTATCTTTTTTTCAGCTTAAAATATATCCAACTTGCTTGTTATATAATAATGACTCATCCTTTCATTGGCTTTAACTTTACCCAATCTTTCTTTCGTGTCATTTTTGTTCTTTAAATTGAGATTTAGACTCTTCAGTTTTGGGTACTACACTGTGGGTTTTTTAGTAAATTCCACTGATATAGCTCAGAAAAAATGATGCTGCAACTAAGTATATAAAAACTATTTTGTAATAAGAGGATAGAGACTTGGCAGTATTTTATGTGATGTATTCATTTTGCTGGGCAAATAAAGAAGAGTAATGTATAGAAACCTGTAAATGCTACATGGTATTCGACAACTATAAAGTCTTCAGCAAAATTTGACCCAAATATAGATATGAGCCATACTGTAAAGTACATGAGAGTCTTATTTGCTTATTGCCTGGAAAAGCAACTTGGACAAATAATGTAATATAGCATATATATTATTTAGCTTTTTTGGCTTGTATTTTGTAAACCATGGGTTAAGTTCTGAGGCAATAAACTTGAAACTTAGTTGTAATTTTTTTTTCTATTACTGCCCTGATATACTCTTTTGGCCAGATGATCACGGTCAAATATATTATATACATCTGAAAAATTACATTACGGAGTGAGACCCTTGTGGCATAAGGGAATGTGCTACTTTCCAGACCTCTGCTCTCAACAAGTGCAAGGATGGGGGGCAGAACTTGTATCTACATGAGCCACAAAGAACATTGGGGGATAAGGTAGGGACTTTTTGCCCATCTTGTGAAGATCATTTTTTCTCACCCCAAGCTGCTGGCCTTAATTTGTGTTTTTAAAAATTTTATTTATTTAAAGGCATCTCCACTTCCTAGGCTGTTAAATGCATTCCCTCACATCCCGACTGTGAGCTGGGCTCTGGTTTTCAGACCTCCTGCTCCACATCCAGGTGGGAAGAGTGCAAATACCATGCACTGCAAACTGATTAATTTTGTTAAAGAGAGGGAAATGGAAAATAGGACTGATAATCATGTACCCAAACTGGGATATTTCAGCAATGTCAAAACCTGGATTTTTTTTTTTTTCTGTATGGGATCTCTATAGACATAATCTACTGTTGTATTATGTGTTGCTTACCAAGTTCTCACAGGAGCTAGCAGAACAAGAAGAGCCTGTTGGAATAAGGCAAACATCTGATGTTCCCTTTTACGAGAAATGAAATCTGCAGTAAGTTAATTCTACATATTCAGTCATGCTAAATCACTGAGAAACACTGCAAGTAGAATAGATAAATCCTTCTGTTAATATGGCATGTTGCTGCAATTAACATTTTCACTGCACAATTATGTTACAAGATAGAATCTATAAAGGTGAAGAGCATAACTTGTTCATTAGAGTGGGCA
The DNA here is from genome assembly GCA_013396755.1 of Sclerurus mexicanus. NCBI lineage: Eukaryota > Metazoa > Chordata > Aves > Passeriformes > Furnariidae > Sclerurus > Sclerurus mexicanus. The sequence continues at coordinate 171,576 of VWZF01002953.1, read as the reverse complement.
GCAGGGAGCAACAGTAAAAATGTATTGCAAGAGCAGGATAGCTTTTTTGAGGTAAGCACATGCATATAGTGTATTCCATTGTCTATAATCCCTTCTCATCCAGCACATATGCTATTAGTCTGCTTCTCTTCCTGAAGCTCATCCAAATACTGGCAGCATCATTTTCTGCTTAGAATGGAAAACTCAAGGGGAGTAAAAAGCATCTTTTGCAAATAATCCTATAATATTCCTACAGGAATTATGTATTAGTGGAATTCTTTTATATGAAAATAAAATATTGAATAATAAAAAATAAATTATGAAGTTCTTGGGGAAAATGTTTCAATTCTGACTGATAAAAATAAAGTAGCAAGTTTATGAATGAAATTGTCTCTTTTCAAGCGCTACTCATGATCATCTCTATTTTAAATTATTGTTCTCCTAACTCTGAAATGAAAAAAAAAAAAAGATTTTCTATTTTCTATCTCTTTGCTTGTATTCTTAAAAAGTAGTGTTTTCTCAGCTTTCCTTGAAAAATCTGGAGGAGAATACTGTTTCATATTACAAATATAAACTGAGACCTAAAATCCCATGTACAATTAGAACTTTAAACACAAGTAGAAACTGGCAGGTTACTATAAATGTACAGATTTCAGTAGTGGGTGCCTAAGATCTTTTTTAGGATAAAGGGAATGTTCCAACGGCTGCTGGTATCTGGTAGAATACATACCCTAACATCCTATCTTGGGAGTGCAGGAGTGATCCAATATGAATAAGAGAGTGTGGTCCAGGGTTTGATATAAATCAGTGCTCTTCCTCTGCTCTAGGGAGATTTATGCTGGTTGGTACAATTAATGGGAGGCAGATTATTAGTATTAATGTACTTCTTTTCTTTCCACAGTTGTGCAAACATTATTGGTGAATACAGAAAAGAGCCCCTGCGTGGAGTGTTCTTTTACTGTTTTTACAGTTCTCTTTGTTTTGAAATCTTGTCTGCATGAAGTGTTACAAAATTTAAAACCCTCCATTTGTTTTAATTTCTTTGAACAGTAAGTGACTTTGAAAAACACTTGAAGTAGGTTTTGGCACTGTGATGAAATGGCAGTTTCCACAGTCAATGGAAAAGTTGCAGGTGGTTAATAAGTAGTTTTTATACAATGATAAGAATATGCAAGGCATTTCTTAAATGAACAAGAAGAAAATGCAATTATGATTTTGCAGGTCTCTAGGAGAACCTATGGCTGGGCCATAGGAATCTTTCTTCAGCAATAAATGCACACCAAGCCTATTTCTTTTCTGCTGTAGATTCTCACTCTCTTCACTTTTACAAAATTTGGAAAATTGTTCTTGATACCACTACCTATACCTCTAATATGTCATTAGAATCTGTGTCAGAGCACATCCTGACCTAATCTAAAACCACCACTAATAAGATGATTAAAACTGAACTGCATCAGTGTATCTGCACAGGATCTGATCTGCAGCATTTATGTTTAGCAAGTCTACTGCATGCCTTGGTATTGCTTTTTATTTTGAAAATCAAGTATTCTGTAAATATATTTGTGCAACTCGTCTATGTACCTCTGAGTTGAAACTCCAACTTTGATCCATGCCTGTGTTGTGATAGGATTGTTGAAACAGAAAAGGAAGAAACTGAGGCAAACAAAGACAACCTCTATCTGAACAGAATTAACTCCAGTCACCACCAAGAGGTAGGCAAAGGTTCATACCTCCATATGCATGGTTACTGGTGAAGCTGGCCATCTTACAATAGTCATCTCTTAGATCTTGTAGAATTCTTTCCTCTTTTCACCTTTTTTTCCACAGTCTGATGCACTGAGTAAGAATTTTTACCCTTTTAGCTAAAAGTTGGGTAGTAGTCTTGCATACGTGTCAAGAAATGTAAACATTGAAAGTTTTTGAAATCAACAGTGAAATGCTGCAATTAAATTTTAATAGGTGCTTTTGCTTTTTACAATGACTTGTCTTCGGTATTCTGTTACACGTATTGAAAACTTCACAATCAGAGTATTATTTCACAGGTGACAAGAGTTCCCACACATTCCTTTGGGAGTTTTCAGACTGTTACAGCTCTTATAAATAAACAAAAAAAAAAGAAAAAAGGTGCAGACAAATTGATGGAACTAATCTAATTAGTTGGATATCCAAGCATGTTAGTGTACATCAGCTCACAGCTATAGGCAAAGGTACCCTGCTACTTAGATAAAGGTCACTGGTGAATAGGTCATATGGCTGAAAGTGAAATTGTGTTGATTCCCTTTTTGCCTTGCTTATCAAAGGGTATATAGTACAATGTGTGGTTGGACATCATTGCACTAAAGATTTTCATTTGTCTAATTACTTTATTTATGTTTTTCTGAGTGCTTAGCAGCTGCTGGGGTAGGAGTAGCATTGCATGTTAATAGTATTTATCTTTTAACCTCTGTTACTACTTAGAGTGAGTTTAATCTGAGTGTTTATTTACCTGTATCCACAGCAGTATTTTTGGAAATTGTATTGGGCAGTGGATAAGGGATAGAAGAACCTTCAGATCCCTACACACCCAACATTAAGCTGTCATAATTTTGAATTCATATGGCACTGAAGTGAACTGTGGCCCTCCCACAAATTTGTTCAGGATCACCCATTATTATTCTAATGTGCTTGTTAGAATAGTAACTGCCAGCCCTCCATGCTTTGTAGGTCCACTGAATCAAAAATATAGTAAAAATCTGTCAGGAAAACCTCCCCAGATGTGTTGGCCTCTGGTAAGTCAATTTACCTGCAATCTGATCCTGTGTTTGGTAGGCTGGAATTTACACACCTGACAAAAAGTCACAGGATAAACCTCAGCACATTCAGAGAAGAATATTTTGAATAAGTATCAGAAGGTAAGAAATAGGAAGGGGGAGCAAGCGAAGAAGGAAGGCATCTCCCTACTCTGTGTAGAGTGAGCTTCATCTGCAGTGGGGGAGCTCTTAGAGAGATTCTTTCTGTTTCCATTCCTTGTCCATGGCCTTATATTTTACAGCGATAATTTTGCTCTCTTTCCTGCAGCAGGAATGATGATCTGAACAGGGTAAAATGGAAGAGCTGTAAGGAATACTGCAGTAAGAGTTGAGAGAAGTTTCCTTAAAGGAGTCATTCAAAATGTTAGTTTTTCAATGGAATGTACTTTGTAGTAATGTTTTAATTCTTAATCTTTTCAACTTAATAGTGGCTACCATTGGCATATGAGTAGTATGCACTTTGTATCTTTGGGAAAAGTGTTACTAGTCTCAAAGGGAGTTGAATTTACTCCAAAGCTGTGCTACTGTAATTGATGATACCTTGACAGGTAAATAGTGTGGTGGATTTACACTGCCTAGCTGCCAGGTGGCTAGCAAGCCACCTTGTCACTCCCCTCCTCAGCAGAATATAGAGGAGAAAATATGACAAAAGGCTCGTGGGTCAAGATAAAGACAGAGAGATCACTCAGGAATTACCATCATGGGAAAACCAGACTCAGCTGGAGGGAATAAATTTGATTTATTACCAATAAAATCAGAGTAGTATAATGAGAAATAAGATAAAATCTTAAAAAAACTTTCCCCCTCATTTCCCCCTTCTTCTCAGGCTTAATTTCAGTCCAGACTTCTCTACCTCCTCCCCAGAAGGTGGTGCAGAGCTGCAGTTGGTTCTTCATATGTTGTCTCTGCTGCTCCTTCCTCCTCACACACTTCCCCTGTTCCAGAGTGGGGTCCGTCCCACAGGAGACAGCTCTCCATGAACTTCTCCAGTGTGAGTCCCTGCCACTGGCTGTAGTTCTCCATGAAATGCTCCAGTGTTGGTCCCTTCCATGGGATGCAGTCACTCAGAAACAGGCTGCTCCAGTGTGGATCCTCCACAGGATCATAAGTCCTGCCAAAAGACCTGTTGCAGTGTGGGCTCCTCTCCACATGTCCTGGTAGGAGTCTTCTCCAGTATGGACTCTCCATCATACTCATTTGCCATCCCCCTTGGCTTCCCCCATGGTGGTGGGCTCCACCATGGGCTGCAGGTGGATCTCTGCACCCTCGTGGTCCTCCATGGGCTGTAGGGGCACAGCTGCCTCACCAAGGTCTGCACCGGGAGAACCTCTGAACCATTGCCTGGAGCCCCTTGCTTCCTGCCCCTTTTTAAATAGGCTATCCCTGAGGCACTACCACTGCTGCTGATGGGCTTAGCCTTGGCCACCAGTGGGTCCACCTGGGGGGAGATTCCAGCAACTTCTCACAGAAGCCACTCCTGTAGCCCCTCTGCTACCACAAGCTTGCCATGCAAACCCAATATAGTAATAACTTTAGTTATCCTGGTTATTTCCAAATATCTCATAGAAGGGCAAAAAACTAACAGGCCATTGCACTGTGAATGCAATATTCAGAACTAGTAACAATTGTCATCATGTACACAAAAATGTTTGTCCTGGACTATCTTAGCAGTGGTTACTTAATGCTTCAACACCTTTTAGACAAAAAAAAAAAGATGTGTGAAGAAACTTAAGGGCTTTCCTTCTTGTCACAGTTTAGAACATGTCTGAGAGAAGCAAGAAACAATAGCAGTAAATAACAATATAAACATTGTTGTGCTTCATGATCCTGTTGAAAGGTTAAGGTCTGGCTGATAGTGGATTGATCACATTACTGTATGTTTCTGAACACAGAAATATGGAACTACCAGTCTGCTAACTTGTAGTTGTGCAGTGCTCTGCATTGTACTGCTCTCAGCTGCTGTTTCTGATAGCTAATGAATAAATATCTGAGAAAAAAAAAAAAAAAGAGTTATTGTCGCAAACTCATAAAAGAGAGTATTCAAAATATTTCTTTTTGTGGATGGAAATGACAGAAACAGGCATTTGATCAAAAAAAAAAAAACAAAAAACAAACCACCAAAAACCATTACATGCTTTCTGTGAAGAATGGTAACAAATTGGAAATCAGAAGAATGATGATAGTCTAGCAGCTTGCAAACAGAGTGGCAAATTCCCTGTACTTTCTTCTATTTGAGACCAGCTCCCTTCCTTCCACCCCCAGCTTTGGGAATACTACTTTGTCCCACCTTCCCTCAGAAGCCAAGCATCTGCTCTGCCATGCTCTAGAGCAGTGGTAGCCTGAAAGACAAACCATTCCTGACTCTACCCAGAGATGGGAAGGAGAGGAACAATTTTCCTGTTATCAGCTATTCTTGGTGTAGGGTTCTTTTAAACCAGTCATTTTATCGGTTTCCATCTTTGCTGAGCTGACACCTCCAAGTTCTTCAGCTCACAGCACAACACATTTCATGTGCAATCCAGAGCTGACCTACCTTTATGCTTTGGAGTTGCCTGTCCACAGCTACTATATCTATCAAGATACAGCACTTATTTCAGTGACTTTGCCCTAAAAAACCATTGTCATTAGGCACATTAAGGCTTCCAGTGGGCGGTAGCAAGACACAGCAGTGGCTTTTGAAAATGGTATGGAGAAAGGCTGAAAAGAAATCTTGAGCACTCAGTGATACTGTGTTCTCTGCTATGAAGAAACATGAAATCCAGGTACACACATGCAATACTCACTGAAAACTGCTGAAATGTTAACTCACAGGTTATTAATCTGTGAACTGGAGCCTTCCTTTGCTTTTAATAAAAGACTTCGGAAGAAATTAATTCTGTCTAAAATCACTGTGTGTGCTGTGTGCATGAAAGTAAACATCAGTGGGTTCTTAAAACATCAGAGGTCCCTTAGTTATGGCTATAAGCATGCTACTTGATTATTAAGACTGCTATTGTTTTTTCCTGACTATTTATTTTAAGTGAACACCTTAATTTAACTGAAAATGCCAAGTGAGTAATGTGTAACTTTATGGAGAAATACAAAAATGGATCATTCTGTTAGAGGAATTAAATATTCTTTGAGCATAAATTCTAATATTCGAGTGCAACTAAGAAATAAACATGACTTACTACTGATAATGATGAGTGTTTCAGAGATCCAGACCTTGTCAGAAAATCAGCTGTCTTCTGGGTATTAATGAGAAACAAAAAATATAAGGCTGCATTTATTAATAGACCATATACAGACTCTGAAACTAAGTGGTCTGGAAAAGTACTACATTGTTTATAGTAATAAAGGCCAAGAAACACCAGAGGAAACATCCCTGGGGCTTAATCAATGACCAGCATATGAACATAAGTCAAAGATTGTTTAAAATTGTTCCAAATGAGGAAAAACTGACGTCAAGAGCTTGCTTGACTTCTTACCTGCTTCACACCCTAGTTGCCTGCAGTGACAGAAGTACGAGTAGAACACTCACAAACAGTCTTTCGCAAACTGATTTAGGCTTGGGGTTTTTATTTGCATTTCACTTAATTTATTTACAAAAGAACCTTAGATATCCTTCAAGGACAAAACTGCCATACGCTGGCCAATCCATACATCGTTAGCACCAGCAGGTAATGAAGCCAGGAACAAGTAATCGTGTATTGTTAACACGGAATTGCTTTCACACACTGAAAGCCACAAATGACATTTGGTCAGTAGCTGTGTTTTTTTGCATTAGCAGGGTGACGCAGGTGCAGGGCCAAATTCATTGTTTCCCTACGGTCAAAAAGGTTCTGCATAATTCCTTTCTGCCTCTCAGTCTTTCAGGAAAGGAAATGTTAGTCCAGGGTGGAAAAGGGATTCTCAGAATATCAAAGCAAAGATGCATCATGCGTTCACATTGGTGCTGTGTAGTTGCTGTAAGGGGACACAGAGCTGCCTGGTGACTGCTCTAAATCCCGTTGGGAAAGGATATTCCTGAGAATTGATGAGACAGTACTAATGTCTGGATGTGGTATTATACCCTCACCTTCTATGGACACATTAATTTCCACTCTAGGTCAGGAAACAGTTCAAATTGTGACATTTCCTGGCTACTTCTAATCATGTGACTAAGCTTCCCTGACATTCAAAAGTGTCTTTTCACTGTTTTACAGAGATCCTAAAAGCAAGTCTGAAGTCCATCTTCCAGAAAGTTTATGAACACTAGGGAAAGAATTTGTCTTGAAAGAAAAATAAAAGTGGCATGTCTGTGACTTTTTAAAAGTATTGTTTATGCAAGACTTATGTAGTTTTCCATTGAATCTATTAAATGGAAATGGAATGCATTTAGAAAAATTTATCTGAGAAAAGGAAGAGTGGATTGTATCACCTGTGAAAAGTGTGGAAGTGTTATTGGTTTTGTTCCAGCAGCTGGTCTATTTTCATGACTGATTTTTCCTGTTAGAGTATGGAAGGCCAGGGCAGAGCAGTGAGCCCACAGTACTGCACAGGCAAAGAAAAAAGAACTGTAAGGGCAAAACAAATATTCCCTCATATTACATAGACAGATATTTTCCTTACTGCCTATTCAATGGTTGAAAGAGACTCTCATCTGCGCCAGAAGCTGTGCTGCATTTGACCTTGGAAGTTACCTACCTGTGCTGTCCTTCAGTTATCCACTTTTCAATAATTTCAATTTTCAGCCCACATATACCTATTTGCTTCAGATAAAGCATTATTCCAGTGGACAACAGCCTTGTTCACTACACAGACGTAATACATACCCTGAAAGCTGCCTAGTTTTTGTCAGGAACATGCACAACAGAGTCATCTGAAAAATAGCTTGTGATCGTGCTTAGGGGTTTGGGTTTTTGCTTCTCTTAATGCAGTCACCTGTTACTTCAGTTGGATTCAAAACTGTTTCAGTAATGTTAAACATAAATAGATAGACCTGCCTGGACTATTTTCTTCTAAAGATACTGAACATATGGAAGAATAATTTGCTTCAAAACAAGGTTCTGCATAGTTTGAGTAACCTTTCCCTGTTGCTGTATTACTAATTTGAAATAGAGTACTCTTGGGAATAATGGGCCAGCATTTGGCCTGTGGGGGCATTGAATGAAAAAAACTGCACACAGGATTTGTAGTTTACTTAATTTTGCTTTCATTATGTCAGCCTTTATCATTGTGTATAGCATGAACCACAGTTAAGTGCAGACTAAATACAGCTCAAATACTGCCAGCTAGAAACTTCCAGCACGTTATCACATCAAAGTGCTGTATTCCAGTGTTCATCTGTAGGTCTGGTAGGTTCAGGTTCTGGTAGGTTCATCTGATGTTCTGGTAGGTCTATCACACACAGCCTTCTTTTTTGCTTAGAATGGGGCTGAATCTGTTAGTTTTCCAAGTGAGTTTTCCATCTGTCCCTCTGGTCTTCATTCTTTCTATCTCGTTAACTGTCTTAGAGATAGAGAAGTGTCTTACTTCCCTAGCATCTGATCTGGGGTTATAACAGGCCTGACAAGGTTTTTAGTATATTTTTAATGGTTTGGGAGTTTTGGGGAGTTGAGCTGTGTTTGGGTGTTTTGCTTTGGTTTTTGCATATCATCGGGAGGATACATCACTCTAACAGGTTAAATTGCAGTGGCTGGTATTCACAATTAGACATACCTGAGCTAAAATTTGACTGTATCGTATTTTGTGCACAGGACTTAAAAAACCCCACAAGCGTTGTCAAGTGAAACAGAAATGTCTTCTTTATATTACTCTGTGATAATCAAGAGTTCATAACCATCAGTAACTCTTTGGAAGCATTGGCATTAACAGTGTTTGCTCCCTCTAAACACTGAGGCTTCTGTGCTTTTCAGTCACTACAGTTTGTTTTAAGATTTAATAGAAAACATTCTACGGAGAAGAAGGATGAACTGACTGTGACTACTCTTTCTTCATGGAACAAACCAGGATTCTTTTTTCTCATTTGGCTGTATGAGGGGGGATATGTGAATGACTCCTTNTTTTTTTTTTTTTTTTTTTCCCACCAGAAGGCCATGTGGTTGTAAAATGGCCCCAAAACTTTATTTATAGAGAAGTGTTGGCATCTGGAGCCTGTCTGTGAGGAGAGATGGTGGAGAAAGCTCATGACAATGAGTCCTCACACTTTTCAGCAGAGATTAGATGGGATGGCAATCATCCTGACAGCTGTATCGCTTGCCTTCTCCAGGCAAGCAGAGCTGAGTGATCTAAGAAGATGTGATTGTTTATGTGTCCATTGCAACAGAAAAATGTTTTCAATGTTTTATTCTTTACACTTACCTAGCAAGATCACAAGATCCATATCTTTGTGATAAACACACAAACTCTGTCTTTAGTACAAAGCACAGTGGGTAAAGGAGAGCATGTAACAGTGGAAGAGGTCTGCATGTACCTATTATGCTGAGAGATGATGGTATCAGAATGTGGCCTATAATTGCAGATAAGTCAGAAAGTACTGTTAGCACTAGAACTTTAAAAGTGTCACTGAAGAGCTGTGATAATTACTGTGTCTGTGAATCTGTATGTAGGCTGTTCTAATCATTGGTCAAAATCTTGCATTTATCTGGAACAAATAACTGAAATCATGACACTTTCTAGCTGAGTTGCCCATGCATTGCTTCCTTGCCAATAGCAAAAACCTGACTTTCATTGGCCAATGCATTTTTCTTGTTGGTTTAATGGTAATGCTACAAAATTCTCTGTTTGGGGAACAAGTTCTGAATTCTCTGCCTGAATCATAAGGGCATCCTGGAATCATAAAATCAGAACTTTTCTGCAGGTTTGGACAAACCATCGTTTTCTTTTCCTACACATGGGTTAATTGGTTCTTGAAAATTAGTTCTATTTGCTAGCTAGCTTCTTCCTACAAAAATGCATTTGAATGTAAGCTTAACACAAAAACTATTTGAAAATAATCCCTACATCATATGACATTTATCCCTAATGAACTTCTGCTTGATATGGTAATTACTATAGCAATAGATTAAAAATAAATCACAGAATGTCTCAGTTTGGAAGGGACCTCTGGAGATCATCTAATTCTGACCCCATCCATTTGACACCTGCCTTTAAAATATTTGAATGCACAATAACATTTGGGATAATAAGAACAATACTTGATAATTAAATATTCTTTTTTTACAGTGTATCTTCATTTTTTTCATCTTACAAATGCGGGATAAGGTTAAGGGGCAAAGTACAAGGAAGACTGCAGAGTATATTTCCAAAAGTAGATTCTTGTGGGTTTTTTTTTTAGTCTGGTATGAGTTGCAAGACTCAGAAATCTCCTCATGTGCTAATTTCTCTTATTAATGTTTCTAAATTAAGGCAAATGCGTTTACTTATGATTTTAGAGCAATCTAGTGTCAGAGGTGAGAATCAAACTCTTATTCCCTGAGTTTAAAGTCTTTTTCTTCCTTCGAATCTTGGTTTAAATGATTTTTGCTATGCACTTTTGGGCAGAGAAATAGCATATAAACAATAATCTTCAGAGTGCTTGGGGAAGAGGGGGCTTGCAGTGGTGATGGCTCCTGGAAGAGTTTCTATTGCGAGAGTGTTTCTTTCCTGTCTCATCCTTTACACAATACCCACCCACAGCATCACTGCAAATACTCCAGCCTGTGTGCCAGATGAAATACTAAAAGTGGAATCTGGCCCCCCTGATATCAGGCAAAACTCTCTGACTTTGGTGGGCCAACAGGTATCACCCCATGACTTGTAAACAAGCAGATGCTGTACCAGGACTGAAAAGAGACTGAACCTGGATGTAAAGGTCTGTTTGCTTAGTAAAATGTGACTGAAACCAGTTAGCATCACTGTGGCTAAAGACTACTGCTTTTAACTTTTCAGCTCTCTTCTAACACATAAAAATCAAATACTGAATGGTATGATCTCTCTATTTGTTAAAATCTTTAAAAATTCCAAAATAAAAAGGAGCATCTCTGTAGACATAGTTTATGATTTAACCAAATAGTACACTGAGACAGTGAAAATTATTAGCAGTCTGTCTCACACTGTATGTTGCTTGGGTTAGGGAAGTTAACAGCAAAGATGGTGTAATCTTACAAGCTGACTAGGGAAAATTACAGAATCCTTTCTGAACAAACAGCATTAGAAATCTTTTTTCTTTTTTTCCATATACTCTTTGGTCCTTAATAAAAAGATTTAAGTTAATCAAAACCTTGTAGATTAAATAATTAAACCTGTAGATAACCACAGTTTTTTATTGTTAATTAGTCATAGAGAGGTGCCATTTTCATAGGATGCAGAGTCCCTAAATTTAGCTGTGGAATATTACATTGATCACACACAAAAAAACATCATTGATTCTCTGGGGAAGGGTTGGACGTCAGTGTGTGCGTTTTGGCTCAGACCACCTTTCACCTATTAAAGGGGGTTCCAGTAGATTTCTATCCTTGCTGCACATAGCAACAAAATGTGATTTGCCATCCTTAACCCTTTGAACATTCTCAGCATCTTAGCAGGATGATTCACACTTACTCAGTTACTTTGCTTTCATGCCCTGTATTGTATCTGAAATCTTTATACCAAAAGTACTGCATTTTTATCCTCTGCAGCTTTGTCAATTTTTTAATGTATGTTATGCATGTTTCAATATTTAATATACACTGAAGCCATTACACTGTGGCTGTAAAAAATCTGTAATATTGCACCTTTCTACTGTGACAATTACTCCTTTCTTTAAATGACTTGTAACATTTATAAATAAAACTCTGAAATTAAACCCTGACACAGTGCAAATTGCTGTATTTTGCTTCACCTGTTTGAGTTTACCAAAGACAATGAATCAAATTAAAACACTGTGCAGAATATTTTTATTGCTGTGTAGATCTTTGCCATTATGCAGTATGATAATTCTCAGATCCTTTTTCCAGCAGTCCCTAATTAAGAGTAACAGGCATGCATCCAGACACTCCTGAATTTTAATCTTTATGTTTCTTAATGAGTTGATCAAATATTACCAGAATGTAGAAAAATATGGGACTCATTTGAAATACAAATATATAATTTGTATAATTGTCCAGCTAATAAATTATGTCCAAATATTATGATTGTTCCTGCAAACACTTAAGGATGTGTTCATGCAAGTGGGGGAAATAATCCATATGTGTACATGTAATTAAATATTCTATGCACATAATTGTCCATAAGGATTTTCATAAGCATGCATGACATTGCATTTGCAGAATACTTTCCAATCTAGACACAGGTTCTCCTTAAAAAGAATAGAATCTATTTATATAAAAAAAGTAATGGTATATAATTAAATTTGATAGAAGGAAAATTTAGATAAAACAATATCCAGTCCCTCTGTCACCTGACTGTAGCACCAGCCTTTCCAAGGTTCTGAAATTATGGAAGAGCTTCTTTCCTCCCCATCCTCTCTTTTTGCTGATGGGAAATTCCTGGCAGCTGAAGTGCCTGATATTTGACCTGCTTTAAAATGTATTGCATGATTTTGCAGTCAAGGAGCTTCCAGTAGTTCAGATAAGATTTCAGCACGGATCTAAACATCCTGCTGCTTAGCTAAAGTGATGTTTTGGTGTTCAATACCACTTAATTTTGCTTCATTCTTCTTCATTTTAAAAAGCATCTCCACAAACTCAATATTATTTATTGAAAGAAAAATGAAAGTAAAAAATTGTCAGTTGTGAGAAGGATTTATTTTTTCACACATCCCAGTACTGTGTTTTTGAATGGTGAGGGCCAGCCACAGTTCTGTCTCTGCTTTATTCCGTACAATTTGATATACTTGATATTTTTATTTTCCAGATCCTTGGGCTCATGAAGGCTGGGAAGACCAAAGAGACAGATTGCTCAGGCACTGAAGAGAGAGAATGTCTTGTGCTATTTAGCAGCAACTTCTCTGCCTGATTTTGTGAGAGAGACAAAAAGAACGAGCATATGCAGGAAATGCCAGTCATGGCGCCTCACACAGAGTTGGCAGGCAGCTGAGCTGCTTCTGCATTAGCAGGGGGGAATAGGACTGGGTCTGCAGAGAGAGAGAGCTGGTGCTGAGGACCTGGGAGCTCCATTACATTGTGATCAATGGCTTTGCTTCAGACTAGCTCTAGTCTAGTCCCATGGGCTGCTGCCTTCCCTCTGCAGTCCAGCTTGGTAAGTGAGCTCCTGCGTTGCCTTCTCCAGACAGAGTCCAGTTTGTGGTCAGTGAGACCACCCACGGTGTCAAGCAAGGCACAGTGAAAGGGAATGGTCAGACTCACCTCAGAAGGGTTTTTCTATCATTTGCTGAAACATTAATAGACCTTCACTCTCACTTTCTGTTTATCAGACACAGTATGTGAACCTGGACAGATCAGATTTTAGGAAAAGAATGTTTAAAACTAGAGTTATCTTTGGCTATTAGCCATGAATGTAGAAGAACACAGGAGAATCTCCATGCTGAGATATCTCCCACTCTGTCTTAGGAATTCCTCTCCAAATAACAGTCATTGAGATATTTAGCTATTTACTGTAATATACTTTATAGTGGTGTCTACATATATATTCTGAAACTTTGAGACTCAGATTTATTTTCTTAGATATTGCAGACCATCTCCTGGATCAATTCAACTTTTTAGATGATGTAAAATTGAAGTGCTCTTTTAAGTGGAAATTTAGCTTAACAAATTAGAAAAAAATTAAAATGGGACCAGCAGTGCTTCTTGCAGTTGGACTATCCCAAGAACAAAAATGTCCGGCAAAGAACGCTCATTGAGAAGAGGCAGAGTTTGAGAATTTAAGAGATGGGTCAGACAACACCAAAAATGCCTCATTTTAGCCACTGCCTCATCTGCAGTGATGAAATGAGTACCTTAGGAGACTGACAGATCTTCCCCTCCTGCTCTTCTCTTCCACTGGAGTCTTCTGATGCATGACAGTTCTTGAGCATTTTCCATAGGCTTTCCAGTGTTCTTCACTGTTCTTTTATGATCTAAACAAGCTAAAGGATGTAAGAACTTTTAGAAATTACAAATGCTGTAGCTAAAATTTGTAACTATTATGTAGGGTCTCATACTCCTTCTTTTTTCCTTCTCTCCCTGTGAATATTATATGCTCTTTTCTACATAATGGCACAGTTTCATAGTAAGAGTCTTAAAGGGTACCCCAGCCAGCCTATCATTTTCTCACGAGAATATTATCCTGGGAATTTGGACCTCTGAATTCAAATTCCCTTATATTACAGAAAGAGCTACGCTAGTCAGCCAGAAAAACATGATTCATGTTTTAGATGCAAAGCTCTTCCCTCAATTATCAGTAGTATTTTCAGGAGAAGTAGAAAGCAGCTGTTAGAAGTAAAATTTAGTGAAAAGCAGAAAGACAGACTAAACATTCACTCCATAGAGTTGTTTTTATCTGGGTATACATCCATTATATGTGGCTGCAAAGGCTAAACTGTCCTTTTTAAAGCACTCCATCTGCAGTGTGTCAAAAATAGTGCCATCCTGTACATGCTTAAGTTTTTGGCAGCAAAGTGACACCTTAATTTCTTTTACAGTAAATATATAGATATGTTACACAGTGACACGTAGAGCAGATGTTTCTAAAAATGCAAAGAAATTCCAGTCTGTTCATGTTGATGTAGTAGCTTTAGTCTTTCAAAAAAAGAGCTGGTTAGGCAATGCAGTCATGGTGCAAGCATGAATATTTGAAGAGCCTGTATACAAAGTCAACACCTTGTATCAATGTGTATGACCATGACATCTACAAATAAAAGGAGAGCTTATTTCAAATTCCTCTATAGAAACAATAACGCATTCCTTTTAAAAGTTTTCAAAGTGAGGGACAATTCTTGTATTCAGAGTTCCAGCATAACAGGCTTGACTCATCAATAGATGACACATCAAGCACAGGGAATTTGAAAAAGCACTGCTTAACCTCACCAAAAAAAAATCATGGTTTTGAGAACAGGAAAGAAGGAAAATTGCTTTCTGATCCTTGACTCCACTATGTTCAGAAAGGGTAATAAATGTTCTGATAAAACACACTTCATTGGGCAAATAAATCTGGTTCAAACTGACAATGTTATATAAAGGGATGTCTATGCCTGTTTAAAAATCATCTTGAAACAGAAAAAAACATTCAAACCAGAAGTCCAGTGTAAGACAAGAAATTGAATTTACCTGTGCGTTCATTTTTTTTACCTGGTTCTCTTGTAAAACCTTTTCAGTGACCCCCTTGACTTAACAGACACACCCAACAGTATGGGAGTACAGGAAATGAGAAAGAGTATCAAAATCAAGGCTCTAAATAGCAAAGTACCCAAACAGACTTTCAAAAAAAGAACCACAGACACATTCCCCCACGGCCCAAATGCTACACTCAGCCATCCACAGGTGGACAACCCCAAGGATGAGAATTCCTTTTGTCTTTCATACCAAATAGAGCAACATCTCATTTACAGCTGTAAATTAATTAGAAAGTTGTAGCTATGCCAGATCATTATTATCTGCTTTATTTTGTTAAAAGTAAGCATCTCTTGCCATCTGAACTGCAATGGAGTATCTCAGCCAGCTGCACAGGGTTTGCAGATTATGATCTATGGAAACACATAACCAGATTAGCAGCTGGAGGACAGCATGAACATCACAGGCCTTGTCAAAAAGCACTAGATAGTTGTTAAATAAAATTGAACTTTATGTTTTCAAAGTTTTAATTCACCTCAGACATATTTTGAAACCAAGGGGACAGGATTACTTCCCTGAGCCCTTAAACCCCTAAATTGTGTCATTCTGCATAGTATGAATTGTATCAGCTTTTCCTAAGGCTGCACACTTTTGTTAAAGGAAATAAGTTATTGAAGTTGGATAATGTATCTGTTATTAATGATTTATCTGATAAAACTGGCTTTTTCTTGTTATAAGAGTGATGTACATGTAGAACCAATGGAAGAGGAAAAATTCGTATTTTGCAAAGCGTGTCATCCAGATATAGTTTTCCATTCCCCTTCTGGAAAAGAACTAATTATATGAAGTGATGAAAGATATAAATATTGATGAAAAATTTAAGTTTTGAAAAGCATATCTACTTGGGTAGATAATGTGCAGATTTGCATATTAAAATATAAAATAAAGCATGTGTATAGAATTCTGCATAGGAATATCTAGAAAGCCACTCACAGAAATGAAAGTAAGGCAAGCCATTCTGGGAATCAAGCCTGTCATAGCTAAAAAATATGCCCATAGCCTATAAGCTTTCTGGGAAGAAAAATGTTTATTTGTTCCAGGTAGGAAAAAAAAGTTTTAATAATGAGGTATTGCCTGTTTTAAGAATCGCATGAGCATCAACTTTTAATTTTTAGCAAATGATCTAAATGCAGTGTACAATACCATCCATTTGGGAGATCTCCTCAACTTAGTGCAGTCTGACAGCATGAAAAAAGGCTTGGAAGTGTTTGCATTTTCTTCACACTTGCTGAGCAAACTGACAAAACATTAAGCATCACAAGTGTTAACACTATTTGTTTACGATGAAATGGTAGGTTTTGCTGCAAGAGCAGAAAACAGCGGTAGTGAAGTGTCACATGGTGCAGCTAAAGAAACTCTTGGGAGACTTACAAAAAAGCTAACAAGACAGGAATCATCAGAGGAAAGATTTTTCAGCCAGCTACTTGCTTCTAAATATGTGATGTACATTTAATATCTCAATTTCCCTTTTGTAAAACTGGGGACTTGCATGTCTGCTCAAATGTGTTGTCCAAAACATCATTGTATATAAGCAAAAGAGTTTCACGTAAAAAATGAGATCACTGCTTCCAGTTGTCTGAGTGATATTTCTACTACCTGGATTCACATGGATGGAAACAAAATAGAAAAACAGGAATGTCCACTTTCTGTAGAAGGAAGAATAACATTCTTATACCCTTAGCAATTTGTATAAGAAAAGATGGGTTGAAACAAATTTCCTTTTTTTTGTATATGCTAAACCTATTTTCCCTAGTATGTTAGTCACCATCCACAAAACTAAACTTTTTGCCTATCTCTTTAATATATTTATTTCTCAGCAATTCTCAACCATTAATTGTCTCCTCTGTTGTGAAAAACAGAAGGATGTAATCTGGTGTGAGGACAGCTGAGAGTTTTCTAATGTCTGTGGTGAAGCAGGGATTTCACCTGGAGGGTGTTTTCTTGGAATCCTTCCCCTCAAAACCTGAAGCCTCTCAAGATCTTGGCATTACATTGATGCCGAAAAACCTCGGTATGAAAGGAACTGCTAAGAGAGTTTGTTCTTTTAGCAGCAAAGGTATTTATTCAAGCAGCGTTGGAAAGCCAGCCAGCTCACACTGGACAAACTAGCTTTGAATCAACAGTACAAAATGAGCCATTTTATACATTTCACTACATGATTACAACTTACAATTTTGCATAGTAATAAGATTACATCTGATTATACATATTAATGATTAGGCGGAGACTAGGCAGAGTCTGGGCAGAGCCTTCCAGAATCTTCTTTTGGCACCAAGATTAGGTGATCATTTCCGGTCTTCATTCTCACTCTAGGGGTCTTTAACTCCTTCACCTTGACCTCTTTGGCCTTCATTGTTCATGACCTAGTCACTGAAGCTTACAAAAACTACTGGCTTAAAGCCATTTTGCTCTATTCAAATGTCTACACAGCCTTGATTAACAGCACTAGGTTGTTTGTGTATAGTTTTCTGAGATTAGGTCCAGTGGTTTGAACAGAACACATCTCCATGTTCTTTGATAAACTCAAGCAAGGCAGGTGCTGAATAGTTTCTACTGATGCGGTTAACCATTTCTGGGATTCATCCTTGTTTCAACATATACCTACAATATAAAGATAAACTTGTTTGGAACTAATGAGATTTTCATAGAATAGTTAAAATTACACAGATGTACAGTTGAAAATTATGTCATGTTTAATTGTGTGCCTGGAGATGGATTTTTGGGTACTGACATTTGAAAATGTTGGCCTTTGCCTAGGAATTATTCCATGATAAATCTGTTCAGCTAACAAAATTTTATGTCCAAATATCTGTCATAGTTAACAGAACTAACACTGATGCCTGTCTTATATTCGTTAGTTCTTATATTTTGTGAGTTTCTTCATGTTTTGAGGTTTTTTTCTTTGCCAGTAATCAAAGTGGGTAGAACTGTACAGGAGGGGTTTTTTTCCAGTACTTCTGATCAAAAGAATAAGCAAAATTCTAAGAGTTCAAGAAATTCTGGAGGTACAAGAAATTTTTGAGATAAGAAAGACTAAATATGTTAGACTAGAACTTATAACTTTTTCTTCTCAATAAATTTCATAGTAATGAAAGGTGTGAGATATATGGGAATTGAAAAGCAGTGAAAATATAAAAGATGTTCTGAAGTCGTTTTCATTTTTCAAATGAAAATTCTAGGCTTTTGAGATATTTTTATTTATTTCCATTTCTAATTTTTCTCCACTTCCCATTTGTTTCTTTTCCTTCAGTGAGAGGGTTGTAAAGCTGGTAGGGCAGGTATGAGAGGTGGGAATGGAAACAGTGAGCAGAAACAATGGGGTGGCTAGTTTTTCTATTAGTTTTATTAAATGAACTGCTAAAGAAACTGCTTGCAAGAATCTGCAAATTAAAGCATAGTTTTTGTACTTTCATTGGAAGTATTTCACTTCAGTACAACCATAGTGTCAGTGCTGGAAACCAGTATTCTACTTATATTTTTATATAGTTGAGTATGCTGGAAGACAGGTATGCCCTGGGAGGGCAAGAGACAAGAGGTATAAATTTAAACATGAGATGTTCAAACTTTGATTCAAGGAGAGCCTTTTCCACCTTAGGGCATTGGAATAGTAGAACCAGTTGTCCAAAAGAATTGTATATTCTCCACTGTTAGAGATTTTTCAAGACATGACTGGTTCAAGTCTGGACCAACTGTGTCCAGTCATCTGGCTGACCCTGTTCTGAGCAGAAGTTTGGACTAGATGAACTGCCAAAGCCTCTTCCAATCACAGTTATTCTATGTCTTTAAGATCCCGTGTTCAAGATTTTGTTATCTGAATATCCATAAATCCTTTTAAGACTCTTTTTTTCCCCTCTCTAATTATCAAGAAATACACATTTTGCAGTGTGGGTACCCAAGAACTGAAAACTGACAGGAAATGACTGATACCTATGAAAACAGAGTTTTATGCCAGTCTTAGAACACAGGCTGCGGTGTGTTTTGGGAATGGACTGGATCCCTGAACCTGTGCTCTGAGAGCACGATGATCCATGTGCATGGTTGTCGCCACTTGCCTAAATCTTACAGGGACAGTACATATTTAGAAAGGAAAATTTATCTAAAAGATGGTCATCTCTGGTTCCATCTGCTGTCAGTTAAAGGAAAGAAAGAGTCCTGCTTTGTGGCAGAAACTAGAGAGCACAGGTTAGCTCTGTTAAGCTAAAGCTCATCTTTATGATTACACCTCAAGTCTCTACCTCTGAATTTCTTGTTGCTTGGACACTTACAAGGCCCTTGTCTCTTTGATCTCTTTGTTTTCTTTGTAGACCAAGCTGTACATACGTGCAGGTAAAAATAAAACTGCACAGATGTAAATAGCTTACACTGAAGTGACAAGTTTGATTTGAACCTTCATGAATATTTAATGGAGACAAAATGTGCCAGAGTAATACAACTCAGGCCTCAGAGTTGAAAAAAAAGAAAAAGATTTTTTTAACTCTCCATGGAAAAATTACTGATTGATTTTTGTCCACCTATTAAACTGACTTCTGATAAAATACAGAGACATTTTCAAGAAATCCATGAGGAAACTTCCAGAAGCAAAATATATTAAGATGATATGTCACTGAAAACAATCCTGTTTTCACAGATAAAGTAATAATTTTGGCTGCCAGAACTATGAAATGTCTCTGTGACTGTGTATGCACAAAAGTTAAGGTCAGCAAAGAAAGTTAAGTCTATACACTTCTGATAAATCCTTATATTTGCTGTGTTCTGTAAATAAAACTCCTGCAGAAGATATATTCAAGACTGTAGTTGATTTTGTGCCAGCATTATAAATCTATTTCTTCTGTGAACTTTTGCAGAGTTGTTGCAGTTATTTTCTTTTAAATGAGAAGGGGATCCCATATTTAATTTCCTTCTGTCTACAAATCAATAATTTTATATTCTTTTTGACATTGTGTAGAGTGGATTTTTTTTTTTTACCTCCCACACTTAATTTTAAGTCACTTTCATTGTAATAAAACAAAATTTAAAAGCATAAAATAGTGCATTTTGAACATAAATGTATTGAAAATACTATTAAATGGTTAACCACCTGTTCTGGTCAAGTATAGAAGGACTCAAATTAGAAGTGAAATTGTACTCATTAAATTTTTTTCATATTGCAAAGTTCAATTCTGTATCCCCAAACCAAAGTAAGCCACCTACACTTGTACATGTTTGTGTTGCACTACATACCTTGAAAAACAGAGAAAATGTCATTATGTAGTTATTTGTTATGGAAATGTAGAGTTGATTCTTATCTTTTGGGGCTCTATATCCTCTGGGAAATATCCTTTCTATTTCGTGATCGATGGGAGAATTATATTAATAGAAATAAGATTTAGCCAAGTTATTAAAATTCCCTGAATCTAAAGTAAGGCCTAGAAATAATGCAGCAAGGCCTCTTTCCATTTTAAGTCCACAGCAATTCCCAAAATTTGAGCAAAATATTTACATGGGAAGGTGGGGAGAGGCTGGGCGTTAAATATTCTGTTCAAATATATTGAACTCTTTATTTGTGTTTTGAATGTTTTGTCAATTTTAAAAGGAACTATTTGTCTCTGGTTGGGTTTTTTCCCTCCTTGCACTTACACCTACTTTTTAAGTCCCATTATATTTATGTGTTAGTATTACTATGTGTTAGTATTAGATGTCTTGCTCAGGTTTGCACTAATTTTACATAATTTAGTAATGGCACTGTAAAGATTTCATTATGGCCAGAAGATTTGTACTTGTTGGTCAGGCAGGAAGCTGAATGGAAGTGAAGAGGAAACGCTGGGAAAGCACAGACAAAACAATTAATTGATTTATGCGTAGAGCATCCAAAGGATTTCGTTCTTAGCCTTCTGTTTCTATTATATGTAAAAATATTCTGGTTTGGCTGTTTCTGGAAGCATTTTATTTAGGTAGGTTTGGATGTGCTTCACATAGTTTGCTTACTTCCCCACCATCTTAATGTTTTCAAAATAATTTTAGATGAGACTGTAGAGAATAAATTGCTTGGAGTCATCCTGTGCAGATAGCAGTATGGCAGGCCCCAAGTAAGATATTTTTGATATTGTGATCTCATATTCGACATTTCCAGAGACAAAAGTAATCTCTGTCCTGTCCTTCAACATAGAAGATTCTAAAAAAAATTGACCTCAGATTCCACAACTCAGAGAACTCATGCCTTGGGATCTTCCCAGTTCTGTTCTTTCCTGATGGGAAGTGAAAATATAGCTAAAATGAATCAGACATAAAAGGAAGCTTCACTTCTTCCCACTTTCACATTGTGAGTGGAAATGATGAAGATCTATGACCTCTTGTCAGTCTGAAATTGTAGAAGCTTATTCCTTCCTGAATCACATCTGTCCCAGCTTGACTTTCGTTTATTCGAATCCAAGCTTTGATGACATACCTGTGTAATGAAATATGTTTGTGGTGGACGCCAACTTCTCACCTAATCAAAGGTATCGTGCATGAGATGGTCAAAGGGAAGGAACTGTGGAGCCAAGGCCAGGACTGGAACAGAGTATTGTAAAGGATCTGGGCTATCAAATTCTTCTTATTGTAGATTTTTGCATCATCTGCATCCATTAAGTTAATCAAATGTCATCTTAAAATAAATACTTTTGCTCCCACTGAAGCTCTTTTCTAGACCCTCAACTCCTTTGATGCATAGGAGACTTCTTTGAAACTTACTTATGGACAGCTCATGCATCCTTGTCCTGTTGACATAATGACCTTTCACAAAGCCTTTTTGCTTGCTGCTTTCTACTCTCTGGTATGTTCCTAGGGAACAAATTTATCTCCTTGATTTGCTTCTCCCTCTTCTAAGTTTTTATTCTCTTTGTAAAACTAAGCCATATTGATCTCATTATTCTCTTAATTATTCTATCAATTCTTCCATTTCTTTGCTCTGTTTTTCTTATTAATGATGAATAAATGCCTAGAGTATTCCAGGTAAGACTTTATCTTTTGAGGATCTCATGTTTTAAATTCAACCAGTGTCAGTATGAATGTGCCAGATTTCCTTCCTATTTTCAGAGAGACTAAACCAAACATCAGTGGATATTTAGCAAATAAAAGGTCTGATTTTGCAAATACTAATGCTTAAGGTGGCATACCTAAATATATCCTCAGCTGACAGTAAAACTTATTTCTACTTGCTAAAACAAAGCGTATTTTTACATCTTTGCTTGGGGAGGAATGTCTTGATCCTGGTACTTGGCCATCTTCAGCAGCTTGTGCACAAACAGGTATTTTATCTGTGTGTAAACAGA
Source organism: Sclerurus mexicanus (assembly GCA_013396755.1). Taxonomy (NCBI): domain Eukaryota; kingdom Metazoa; phylum Chordata; class Aves; order Passeriformes; family Furnariidae; genus Sclerurus; species Sclerurus mexicanus. The sequence goes on along the minus strand of VWZF01002953.1, from coordinate 149,271 downwards.
TAATAATGCTTTCTAGTCCAAAACAAGGGGCCTGACTCTCCCTAGAAACCGAGTGCAAAACCATGCATAAAATGCCTCCTATTCTATTTTGAAGTAGTTCAAAGGGAGAGTCAGTCCACTTGTATCAGCTGATGCCAGAATGTGAATGGTATGCATATTGTAATTTAGATAGAGTTGTATTTTTCCTTGAATTATTTTATGGGAAAAACAGTATATGTTCAAAATCTCTTCAAAGGTCATGTCCCTGTTGTTCTGCTTGCCCCACAGATATTGTCTGGGTTTTAATGTTCATCTCAAGGAGGATTTCATAAAGGAAGAGAGAATTTTATACTAGCAAGGCAGATGATAAAGTTTCTCAATATAATATCTGTGTGTACATATATGAAATTCTGTAACCAGAACCCCATGTAATTGTTAGAGCAGAATGTCCTGAAAGAGGATATCAAGTCTGATCTACAGAAAGTTTAGAGGGAGTTAACTCATGGCATAAAAAATGGGCAAAATTTGATGGATTGACAGCAGGCAATTCAACCTGTTTAAAAAGGTTTTCATTCCTGGCTTTAATTATTACTCTTCCTTGTTTCCAGATACTAATGCCAGCAGAACTCCAGACATAGACTGTAAAGTGGAATGGTCAAAAGGAGGTGTCAGAGACACAGAGTAGATTTATCAAATGTAGATAAAGTTAAAAAAATGTGAATGGAGCAATGCTAGTCACACACCAGGATTTAATCTAGCCTTTTATCTTTCCTGAGGTAAATCTGATGCAGAGCTATTTTGAAAGTAATGCTTCTGTTGAGACTTCTGGAAATAATTTAACAGTCAAATAATTCATGTCCTTGGAAATCAAATGCTGTCATTTTGCCTAATATGCCATTTGGACATGGCAGTACACAGCATCTTGTACAAGACTTCACTGGAAAGCAATGAGATTCTGTCTGTGACTTTTACCTGCTCTGTCTAGACATTATGATTATGTTTCCCTTTCTCTCAGGTGTTTTCAACTGCTGGTATTGTAATGCAAGTAGTACTTACGTACCTCCAGGAACCAAGAGCAGTAGCTGCATTATAGAAATCATCAGAACAGGAACAAAGTCTGACTGAAGTTCATGCACCCAGATTATCTACTGAGACTTACTAGCTGAGGAAAAATATTTTCATCTGGAGTGAAATTTAAGGCTTCCTAATCCCTTACTTATCATTTCCTTGAAGAGCATTGCTGATTTAGAAAGCATTGTTAAGCATTTGGTGGATTTGGGATCAACAGTTCTTTCAACAGCTTCCTCAAAACCTGGTCAAATAGAGCTTAGTTTAGTAGCTCACTTTCCAAAAATACAGATCTAATTCATGCGGCAAAATAATATTTTCATATCTGTCTCATTATAATGTATTTTGGTAAAGGAAAAGACTCATCTAATACAGGTTAGCAAACCTCTGCTGGTTCCGCTTTTTTTTTATGATGCTATTGCAGGATACGATCTGTCAGCTGCAGAAAATAATGTGGAACAGACTGGGGCAGACATGCAGTGAATGCAGCTTCTCAGGGGAGCATAAGGATAACAGTTTTCACTTCTGAGCAGTTCTGTTTAGCAAATGTCAGGAGAATGGATTATTTATGTAATAAAATTTTGAAGAATTAGGCAGAAAATTAATTGCTGGTATAGCATCAAAGCCGACGGTTATTTCTTTGATGCACTTTAATTTCATTTGTGTAGGTCTGTATGCAGTATGTATTATTCACAAACTATTTAGTCTTTCTTGCAATGTAAGTTTAATACACTGCTAATTTTCTCCTAATTAATTCGTAATACTTAATGCTTTTAGAAGATGTTTCCATTGATACATGAAAGGAGTAGCTGGGGAACATGCTACTGTCATCGTAAAAACTCCATTTTGGTGGCTTAATGTATCATCCTCTTCACTTTCAGACTTCTCATATGCTGTCCCATCCTATAAGTCAATGTTTTTAAATTATAATGTGAATTCTATCTGTTAGACAACACTTACATGTTTGTACCCGTGTAATGGGCTGAAGTCACATGAGAACATTGGGAAGGTGCACTGTATTTCCTGCCTCTTTGCTCTGTGTCTGCAATACCCTGATTAGTATTAAGACATGCAGTTCACTATACATTTTTAAAACTATGTAGGAATAATTCTGATATCTTATTCAGTCTTGTTCAAATAAGTATATTCATTTGACCTATGAAAGATGTATCAGCATCCAAAGAATAGGTACAATACATCTGCTTCATTCCAACATAACAGGAAAGAAATTTACCTAGTCAACTACTCTGGATGTTTGTTAGGGAAGGATTCATTGTTCAGGTGCAGCAGTGTGACTGAGCTGGCTGGAGAAGCAACTGTGGGGCAAAAAGGAAAAGAGAAGGAAGAGACTCTGTGGGTTTTGTCCTTCTGAGTGGGGAGCCAAAGGTTTTGTTATTAGAGCTTTCTAAAGGCTGGCACCTGTGTCCCATAGTCAGTGGGAAAGGGTTGGGTCCTACTCTCCTGAAATTTGTGTTCTGAGCCAGCTCTATGAGCCTAAAGGAGCACACACTGACACTTGGGTCTTAAAGAGAAGCAAAAGCTCTGTGACAGAAAAGTAGGAGGTTAATTTCTTGGAGAACAGAACAAAATAACCTAGATCTTGCCGATTTAATTTATTTGAATACTAATCTTTCTCTCATATTCAGAAATCCACATCTAGAATGTTAATATTGTTTAGAAATTGTTATTTTGGGTGTCATGTTACATTGTCAATCTTGCAGAAATCAACTAAGTGAAAATGTAGATGCTTTGCAAGATGTGTATTGGTAAATGATTAGTTGACTTCCATTAAATTGAATGCTCAGCAAGAACTTTAGGCCAGGCTTCTGTGTCAGAGGTGTTCAGGGTCAGTGGTCTGCTCATGATCCCACGCGTTACCCTCAAAACGGGACTCGGTTATTGGATGTTGCAGCAAGACAGAGCAGAGCTTATTGGCCTGCATCCAACCACCTGAAGAAAGTGATTTTATTACTGCTGAAGCTGTACCCATCTTCAAGTGAGGGATTTTCTCCTGAACATTGTCTAAGATGAGATAAGGGTCTTGATTTCTGTAGTCTGTGGAGTCCTAGAAATTAAAACAGTCACCAGGGCCTTCCTTACTCCAGTGTTTTTGTGATGTTTGTCAGGTTAGAATGAAAACTTTCCTTTTTCCTGTCTTTTTCCATTTTTTTTCTTTCCTCATTAGAATACATTTATATGTAAATAAGTATCTTTCAATTTCACCAACATTCCTGTATCAAAGGTCAGATGCGCTATGGAACATTTTATGTCCTTTTTTTTCCTGTAGCCTGTCTCTTCATTAATCTTCTACAGTCCTATCTCCCTGAAATGTCTCTTCAAAACATCTTATCAGCAATGCTTTCAAATGATATTTGATCTCTTGCTAGAGGACTATTAGAAAATTACAAGATCAATTTCCCACAATTCAAGTTCTTCCTTCTGGAGAAGCCTGCTCTGCTAAGCTCCTTTACCAAGACAATTACGATGGAAATATTGGTTCTAGTCTGCGTCAGACTCCAGTAGAAGCCTTCTTTGAATATCAGAAAGATCAGAACATTGTCAGAGTATTCAACTTTAAGATCATATTAGTTCTATGATAGAGTATTTTGAACACAGAATAACAAGGCTTAGATTAATTAAATTGATCCATTTTCAATTATTTTGATAGTTTTGAAAAACTAAGAGCATTTTATCTTCACTGTAACCTCTTCTCAGCAAATAAATTAATTCTAAATTTAACACATTTAAAATTTATTTATAAAAACAATATTATTAATTAATTCATTCATTCCTTTGTAAGGCAGAGTAATAAATACTACTATCCCTAGCAGAATATTCAGAAGAAAAGTCTAAAATATTGGTGGCATGTGGAACTTTTGAGATAATTTTTCTTTTTTTTCTTATAATATGTCAAATTTATGCTTACAGTATTCATTTTGGGGGACCTTAATTTGAATTTATTATAATTATCTGCTTCTTCTTTGTTGGAGCAATATTGTATGCAGGAATGTTATTTTTAGAACATTTTGTCCTTAAATCAAATCTGATGCCTGTTCCCTTTACGACCTCTTTTTGAGATCTTTTTTCAGCAGCAGCAGTCATTCTGCAATCTGTAGTACATGTGCTGATATTTAGCAAAGAAATATGAGCAATATCTCTTCTGAATGCATAAAAGAGCCTTTCCTTAAAGTATATATTGATAATTTTAAAAACTCTGACTAGATTCTCTAACTAAATTTCACTAGTTTCTCTGAGATCTAAATGTGCTCAATTTATTTACATCTTAAATATATTTTAAATTGCAAAAGAATATATTTTACTTATGTCTTATTGTTTAACTTCGTGGGGGGTTATTTTTTGTGGGGTGGGGTAGTTCTTATTCCATGTAATAAAAAAAATTATAATTCATCCTTTTCAACAGCATTCCATGAACTATTATTACCATGAGAACAATAATACTCCTTCAAAACAGTAATGCTTAGCAAGCAGCTTTATTTCCTTGAGAGGAATTAATTAAGTTCTTAATTATACATGTGTTCAAGGGCTTTGAAAGAATACCCCACAAATCATACTGGCACTGTAGAATCATGAAAAAAGGTTTTTCTGCTGTTTCAGTCTTATTTTCCTGCCTCCTGAACTTTACGGTGAGAATTGCCGATGATTTCTTATGAGAACATTAAGGAAGTATACGTCCATCCCCTGTCATGACCACAGTTGCTAAAAACAGATTATAGTGATTACTCAGGATTATACACTGCAGTGGTAATGGGAATAGAAATTCATCACATGTCTGACATTTACAGAGTGGTGGGATTCATAAAGAAGTGCCTCCAGACCACAAAACCCCATTGCCACCCGGGCTCTGTGACACCCTGTGCTGCACAGGGAACTCACCCAGAGTTAAGCTTTACTGACACTTCCAGCTGCCAGACCCTTTTCATTTGCTCTGTTGTACTCCATTCCTAAAGCTGATATTTTTAACTTGAGATGAGTTGCCTGAAGCTGACATTTTTGGGGAGTTTAGGATAAAACGTTTCAGACATACCTGAGAGGAAATACTGGCATAAACCTGACTATTTTTTCTTAAAATAAAATAAAGCCCTTCTGGACATTTTATTGATATCAACTCCATACTCAGGAACAAAGTTTAAAAATTAATTAAAAGGCTCTGAAAACCTTGTTCAGCATTCTTTAGCATGGGTTTTTGAAAGCAATTTTCATGAGTAAGCCTGCATGGTGCTGAAGTGGTACAGTAATAAAATTCAGAAGCTGATGAGGACTTTTCTTTTGAACTGCGATGATGGATCCTTACTTTATTCAGATGTAAGAGTTTATTTTAATATAAATTAATTTTAATACAGGTGGTACCATGACACAGTAGCAAGCTGTGAGCAAGTGACTTTACTTCAACAACAAAAATCTGTAGATTGGACAATAATAACATTTAGTACTTATAGAATTTGTAGAACTGTCTTGGTGAATCAGTACATGTGAATTAGTGTTACATCATGTTAAATCATATAGGTTATATAAATATGATATATATATAGAGAGAGAGAAAGGGAGATTAAAAAAATGTAGATTTTTCTTGTAAGTTTAATGATTTTGCACCACTCTTTTGCATAAATACCAGAATATTTCCTATGAGTGGTTTTCCAACATTAAATGTAGTTCATCAAATATAATAAGTATCATACACAGAAGTTTGTCTTCAACTGAGACATGTATTGCCTTGGCAAGTCCAACTCTCCAGTTGTCTTTCTTGTTATTTTTTAGTAAGTGAAATATGTCACTGAGGTCCATCAATGAGAAAAGCACAACTGTTGCCTTAGAATTAGAAAAAGGACTGTTCAGCAGTTTTTCACACTGTTGAAAAAACACAACCTGGTCTAGACAACTTAGTAGGTAATTCAGATACCGTAAGAAAATCCAGTATAAAGTGCCTTAACAGATCTTTACAATAATCATAGGAGAAGAACTCATGATGTAGCACTTGGCATAAAGAAGGTACAGTGTGGATTTGAGAAATAGTCAAAGACTGTGTTTAGTTGTCCATTCCTTAATTTTTTAGAGTTAATTTTTATGGCAGTAGCTCCTTATTTTTACAATGGGAAGTAGACAAAGCTGTTGAATACTTGTCATTTTTTTCTTGTCTGATCTGGGTTATCCCTGGAGAAAGAACTTGCAAGAGTGGAAAAATTCCAACTGGAAATGTACTATGCACTGTGTGAAGGAAGGTATTGCACAAACTAAGAGAAGGACAAAAGACAAGGCTAAAGGCCTTTTTTCTTGATCTTGACCTTGAGTAGTCTTTATTGCAAGGATCTGGTAGTATATTCTTTTCTTTTCTTTTTTTTTTTAAGGCTGGAAAATAAGAACATTTCCTGCTGACTCAAACAAACATGTAGAAAATGCCTTGCGCTGAGAGGTATTACGGATAAGTTTGGTTTGTGAAATGTCAGCGTGAGATGATTGAAAAGAAGGATGTCATGAATTCTTTATAAAGATAAACTTGCCCCAAACTCCATAACATCAGTGAGTTGTTCATGGATGGTATGAATAATTATCTTTGGAATTGGTATCCCTGGTATGTCTTATTATCATAACTCTGGAAACTCAGAGAGAAATGAACACTCCATTTCTCTTAGAGAGATGTCTCTGTTAAGCATTGGCATTGCTGTTGAGCTTTGGAGTTCTCTCATTCCTGCATGTTCTTCATGGTGTAGCAGCAAGGAAACATTCTTATATGGACTGAAAGTCCTTTTGAAACATTATTTTAGCAGAAATTGAACCATAATGAAATACTGGAAGTAGAGAAATGAAGGAATCTGCAATTCTAAGAATATTGTCAAGGCAGAAAAAAAGGTTCTGTGCAAGGAAAAAACTTCCACTAAACAGATACGAGAAGTCTGTCATCTGGTCTTTATAGCACATTGACAGCACTGCCCAAAGTAAGTGAAAGAGGTGAGTTCTTTTCATCTTTCTTGTGCTCAGTGAAAGTTTCCATCTCCGGTGACCCAATGGATGTCTATCTCTGGATTTCTGCCTAGCCCTAACAACCAACAGAACATGCACATTTATGAGCAGTCTGGGAGAGAAACATGGGGAACTGCTGTTTCAGGAATGATGACTCTGGTGGTTCTGGAGTATGAAAACATCATGATGGAAGCATTCTGTGAGGACTGCAGCATGTTAGTAGAGCATTTCCTTGCACTGGGAAGAGGAAGACAAACCTAATACAGTCTCACCAGGCTGCTGTTTAGGGGTGGACCCTGAAGTTATTAGGTCTATTTTAACCTCAGCTAGCTGAAACAAACCAAAACAGAAACAGGGAACTAGCTGAAAATTAAAACTGAATGCTTTATCCTGAATATATATTAAAACAGGATTCAGAAAGAACTGAGTTTTGCACCAATAAAATATTCCAGACTGGGTTTAAAATGGGAGCTGGGAACAGTATCTGTGATAGTGAGTTGTTTCAGTTATCATGATGTGTTGCATATTTTTGTCAGCTCGGCATCACTATGGAAATATGACTTTCAGAAGGAACCAAAAATACTTGCTCTTTTAGTGAGTAACAATTTGAAGCACAACTATATATAGGACAAACAGCTCCTTTAAAAAAAGTAAAACTCATATTACATGTCCTAGGAGATAGTACATGCCAGAAAGGAGAGCAGAGTTAATTTTCAATTCACTAGCTTTGGGATCAGTTAAGGACCTGAGTTAAAGCCGTGCTTTAACAATTACCAGAATGTTTTATTTTTGAAGATGCTGATGTAAGGTATAACTGCATGTATGAAGAATGTATTCTGTAGCACGATAGAGATCAGTGACTTCAGGAGCCAGTAGGACAGATAAATGTCATTGTGGGTTTTGTACGGGCCTCAGGGTCCAGCTTTATAGCACTGGTTGACTGAATGAGTCCTTCAGGTTTCTATAGAAACCTTTAGTATGAGATTTTAAATAGAGGTGCTGCATGTACCCAGAAAGTAAGAATTCTCTGGTGTCTTTGGTTAGAAGTTTGTCCTTTCACCCAAAAGTCAAGTCTGATAATACTGAGAAGATCAGAACTATTCTGGAAGGAGCAGTGCTATAGGGACAATAAATACCTGTATTTGTAGCATTTTGTGATTTTACTTTACCTTATGCTTTATATACATTAACTGTCCAAAGCATATAATCCTCCCAAAAGTTTGTACGTCTCATTTAACAATACATGAACATTAACGAATTTGCCTTTTCTTTCGGAAACACAACTATTTCTTACAGTTCTAAATGTTCATTATTAAATGTCTTCTGTAAAAAAAAAAACAAAAAAACCCACATCATTATTGGTAGAATTATGATTAGAGGCAAATTCTGCCATCATCTGGGAAGATAAGACATAAGACTCACTTGCATTTGTTGTACAGAACTATAGAATCACAGAATATGCTGAGTTGGAAAGGACTCATGAGGATTATTGAGTCCAGCTCCTGGCCCTGCACAGGACAAGAATCCCACCATGTGCCTGAGAGAGTTGTCCAAAGGCTTTTTGAATTCAGGAAGGCTATGTCATCTGTATCTTTAAAAAAAAAAATTTCTCTAAAATATATTGTATATAGCAACTGGACCAGAAGGATGTAACACAACCTTGCCAAAAAAGATCATTCTAATAAAAATTCTAATAAAAAATAAGTAAATATACTAAGCCATGGTGTTTTGATAATTTGTAAGTCAGATTCGTTTTGTAAGTTTCCCCATGCCAGTTAATTCAAGCATCTTCAGTTCAACAAAATATTTCATCTCAAGGATAGCTGTGTCTTCTACAGTTCTTTCCATTTGTGAAATTTTTCTCTAGGGATGCTTTTTGCTTGGATGGTCCATTTTACACGCAACAACTGAGGACAGTTTTTTCTCTTGACATGCTAACTTTGCTAAAAAGTAAGTTCAATTATTTATTTCCCTCCCCCCCTAAAAAAGGCACTTTGAAACTTCTGTTTTCTGATTGATACTTTACATTTCCACTGTTTTTCAGGGGGAAAAAAAAAAAAAGAAGATATCTAAGCTTCTTCCAAGAAACAGACAGGGCAGCCACAGAGACAGTGAAAAATGATTATTTTTGGTTCACTAACTCACTACACCAGCTTTTAAAGACACAATTGCTGTCTTCTAGAAATTGGGTTTGAAAGGACTAGTTCTTTATCAATCAATAAACTCTAACTTTTCTTGTTATTTCTAGTAGAACTGTGAGATTATAATTTTTTGGGTATTGGGGGTGGATTGTTTGTTTGTTTGTTTGTTTGTTTGTTTGTTTGTTTGTGTGGTAAATCCTTTGTCTATTTGAGTGATGCACAGTTATAACAACATGCCATGGGTTTTAGAGGAATGTTATGCTGTTAGGTGTTCTGTAAACTAAAAGTGGGGTCTTCATTCTCTTTGTTATTTTTCTTCCAGAAAATGCAATTTGTTCACACAGGCCATGTACATGTTGCTGCATGGGAAGTCCTTCATGATGAAGATGAATGCAAAGGCTAGGTGTTGTACTTGGAGCTGGGAACTGCATGTACTACTACAAGGTAAGACCCAAGGTAAGGAAAACTTCTTTTTTTCAACACTACAGTTATAGTATCCATGAAACTGGTCCAAGCAGTCATCTTGAGATATATATATCTATATATCTATATATATAGATATATGTATATGTCAGTTTTTTCCTACAGCTCCGTAAGTTATTTAAAGTACAAAATGGAAAAGAACAGAATTGAGTAGTTCCAACTGGAAAGGATCTTCAACAACTATGTAATCCAACTGCAAGTTGGATTACGAATGATGCCGAAAAACTTCAGAATAAAAGAGAAGCTGCTCAGAAACAATGAGTCTTGAAGCAGCAAGGTATTTATTCACAGCGTTGGGAGCTAGCCAACTCACACTGGACAAACTAGCTCGACTCAAAAGGTGCAAAACAAATCATTTATACATTTCAGCTCATTATACATTACACATACATCTCAATCATTATACATTTCAGTTTCATCATCTAACATACATAGTCATAACTAGGCGGAGTCCAGGTGGAGCTTAGGCGGAGTTTTGAGAATCTTCTTTTGGCTCAAATTTTAGGTGGTCTCCTCTTCTTACTTCATCCCCTGGTGGTCATTTTTGGTACTCTTCATCAGCTTGACCTGATCCAGATTCTTCAAGCATACAAAGTCCTGGCTCTGGGCCTCTTATATCTACTTTATACATCAAAATCTACTAGATTTATGGCCTTGTATTCTGTTATGTTTTCTTCCTACCATTCTTTCTATAACAGACTCTGGTCTACTAAGCAGGATAGAATATGACATTGAACAGAACAGAATAACAAACTAAAACAAAATATCAGACAATTTTCTCCCCTAGCCCAGCAAAGAAAAGTACTTTTACTAATTCAGTTAACTCCTTAAAGTCTTGCTCGTTTCATGAACAGGTGAATTTCTAGGGGTTTTTTGAATGAAGAAGTTGGCTGTGTGTTTTCCTACAAGTGTAGTAACAACAAGGGGGAAAAGTCATTAAAATCTGACTAATGGAAAAAGACTCAAAACCAAAGCAGCTGCTGTCAGATAACTTGGTGTATTTATCAGCTGAGCCCTCTGGAGTGAATTTAGAACTACTTGTAAACTAGAAATACTTGTAAACTCTGATCAGTTAATAATAAGTATATCCACATAACTCATAATACTTTACAGATGTAAAATTGCAAAGTCTATATAAGTGAGGGACCTACTACTGGAATCATTCCATAGTCCACGGATTTATAATTCATGATTCCATGGACAAGGTCTGTTTAAAATAAAAGCACTGAATAAGATAACAACTTAATAACCATGTGTATTATAGAGTGATTGCCAGGCATATTAATGGAAAAAAAGATGTTTTCTTTCATGAGTCGAGGGTTTTTTTTTATTTTTGGTGTTCACAGAATCACAGAATATGTTGAGTTAGAAGACACTCATCAGGATCATCAAGTCCACTTCCTGGCCCTGCACAGGACAGCCCCAAGAGTCACAGCCTGTGCCCAAGAGCATTGTCCAAATGCTCCTTGAACTGTCAACCTTGGTGCTGCAACCACTGCCCTGGGGAGCCTGTTCAGTGCCCAACCACCCTCTGGGTGATATCCAACCTAAACCTCCCTTGACTCAGTTTCATGCTGTTTCCTCGAGTCCTGTCACTGGTCACCACAGAGCAGAGATCAGTGCCTGCCCCTCCTCTTCCTTTCCCAAGGAAGTTGTAAGTACAATGAGGTCTCCCCTCAGTGTCCTCTTCTCCAGACTGAACACACCAAGTCCCCTCAGCAGCTCCTCACACACTTCCCCTCAAGGCCCTTCACCATCCTCATTGCCCTTCTTTGGACACTCTCCAATAGCTTGATATTTGTCTTATATTGTCATGCCCAAACCTGTACACATTATTCAAGGTGAGGCCACCCCAGTGCAGAGCAGAGTGGGACAATACTCTCCTTTGACTGGCTGATTTTGCTGTGCCTGGCTTTTAAAAAAAAAATCCTGAGTTAAAATATTTTGTAGTTGTATATTGAAACAGCTAATAAAACACATCTAAACCACTAACATTTTCAAATATTAATTACTTGATCAGTCTTGTGCATGACTACGTATGCTTCCCAGGTCAAAGATCCATAAGGATGAACCTTTCAAACCTTGTCTTGCTTAGCTCATTCTCATTTAAATACAAAATTGTGTCTTGTTGAAATGCAGAGAATTATAGATGAGGGAGCCATGACAGTGTCAAAGAAAGGTGCAAGTTAATTTGGATGAAGGTTGAACAGCATGTTCTGAGACAGGACAGAGGAGTAATACACTAGTTAATTTGTATTCCATCTTACATACAAAATGATTTTCAGCTCTGTGATTTAGATGGTTCTATCACTGTATGACTACTTCCTTTTTCATCATCTCAGTAAGATTTTTGCCTTAATATGGCATTTGCCAAATTTCTCATACATCCTTTGATAGATCTTTCTCTTGTTCTTTGTGTAAATTGAGCACTGTTCAGGTAGAAGAAAATGTGTGTACTAGAATGACTAAAATGCCACAATCCCAGAAAGATGCACCGTCTCTTCCATGTGGTGTTCTTTCTTGGGAGCTGAGTACCTAGCTGGGGGATGTACCCCAGGTTTTAAAACAGGAGTTTGTCACATTTCACAGGAAAGCCCCTGGTACACAGTTCTGATTACAGCTCTGATAGCTTCTTAGCTAGCGTAATAGTCACTTCCCAGAAAACTGATTTCCCATTGGTCAAGTCCCATGTGTCATGTTTCAGATGAATCCATTGAACTAAGTTCAATGTTCAGAAAAAAAACTTACCAGCAATAGTTACTTTCTATTTAAGCTCCTCTTGACTTGGTTAATATGGTGGTTTTTAACTTTATATTTTCTTGTTTGACACTAGTAGAATGTTTGTCTGTAAGTTTTCAGAACTTGTTTGAAAGATACATGCAAAGAGTGAAAATTTCTTTTTCTATTTGACTTTCAGGATAAATCTTTACAGTGACTGGAACAAATGTCAAGCTTTGAAACAGCATTTGTCATCTCTAGAACAGGTGTGTTTTTCTGTAAGAGAGAACCACATGCATAAAGAAGTCTAGAGCCCACCCCAGTTCAAAGACTTTGTCTGTCATTCACATTTCCTAATTATAAATATTATATTCCCAGTGAACTCTAATTGAGTTAGGAAGCAGTTCTCTGCTGAATTGGAGTACAATACATGAGAGCCAGACAATTATGAGCTTTCCAGACATGTCAAACGCAAGCCTGTCAGCGAGGGCTTCACAAATAAGAAATCTTTAGTCTTGAAGGGAATTTTTCATTACAGTTCTCTCCACATAGACTCATATTGCAGAATGTTTCCTGCATCTTTTATGACACAGATCAATTTTCTGCAGTCACTAGAGAGAGTAGATTGGAAATGACTGAAATCATTGCATATTCCTTCTAAAAATGGTGTTAATAGTTCATCTAAGAATAATACGAATCAAAACTTTTAACTGAGTTGGCTGTGCAGTGCTAATGTTTTATTCTTTTGCTGTAGAATTTCCTCTGATTTTTTTTTTTTTTTTTTTTTTACTGTCATGGCCTATTTGCTACCTACTGACTTGGCATCTATTGAGATGATTCAGAATAATATTTTATTTATTGCTGATTGCCTCATGGTTTGTAATACTGAGCAATTCATAGAAAGAATAATTTTATCACTGTGACCTTAATAACTCTGTCCACCAGGGAAAGAGGTACATGTATGAAAAAAGTGACAGAACTAATTTTCCAGTAAATTGTTTTGTTAACTGTATCCTATTTGGATTTAATTATTTTGAAAAAGAGAAAGGAAGTTTCTGTCAAAGTATTGTTTAAATTCTGGTTTTTCTGCTTCTTTATTACTTTTGGGTTAGATAATTATTTTTAAAATGGATGCAGAGATGGGCCGTCAAAACTGTGTAACATATTCATCTGTTGAATGATTCATAATTCCAAACCTTGCCAAAAAGCTGAAAACTGTACTATATATGTAGTAAGCACTAGAGAGATTATGTTGCAAACATACAGGTGTTGCACAGGCATGGCCAGTGGCAAATGTGATGATGTAAACAATATAAAAATGCAACAGTTCACATCAAAAAGTCTTGAAAATAAATAAAACTTCAATTAACGAGATCTTAGACAAACTATGCATTATTTAAAAATTGCATAACCAGCTGGCCTATAACGAGCCATGCTTTTAATCAAATTAATGAGTCTACAGTGCAGCACTGTTCATGACTCAGAAAAAAGTCTTTCCCTACAGCATAACTTCCCAACAACCCTTCATGTATCATTCATTACACACAGACTAGTAATACTATGTAAAGCATAAGGACTTGCAGGACAAGAGATTTTGAAAATTTAACAATACAGGACTTTGGAAAGCCCAACTTTCTTTCAAGTCCTTTAAGAAAAGTTACTTAGAATGCTTGCTATAAAAAATCAACTCCATATATTCACCTATTCTATGAAAATTGCATATATCTTCAAGTTTCTGTGAAATACTAATCTTGCCACACAGTGAAATAGTCTTAATACTTGTTTGAAACATGACAATTATGCTAACTTTTTTTTTAATTAGTTTCAATATTGACAAACGCCACCCAAAATTTCCACAACTAAGACATACCTTTATCAAGCCTGAACTGAAGGAAGTCATAGTAATAGTATCATCCATAGGAAGAAAGCTTCCCTGGAAGGGTCATAATAGCTGTGGGAAGTAGTAAATTAGTTATGTTCAATTCAGATTAATTTAAAATTTTTGTCACCTTGTGCTCTCTCCTGCTTCTGGTAAGAGTTTAATTACTGAAGTTATCATATTGGCATTTATCACATGGCTAGACTTCCAAACTGAAGGCACAATTTTAGTAGTGCGGGCTTCTAGAAGAAGGTAGAAGAGCAGAGCACATGTTTTAAAGTTTAAAAGAGGTCTCAGAACTACCATCAGAGTGCTGAAAATAAAGGTATTTGTTGTTAGTGTTTTTCCAATACGCAGATTGGTGTTTGATTTTCATTTTGAGTAACTAACACTTAATATAAAATTATCTTGAATCAAAAAGTGCAAATAAACTTTTAATTCAGATCCATGTTTAAATCACTGCCATAATCAGTTTCATGTATTTGTTTTGTGCAACCCCTGTTTTGTTTGCCAACCTAAATAGCTGTTTCTCTTCAAAGTTAGGAAGACAACAAACAGCAATGTCATTAAAACCATCCCTATGCTAACAGGTACTTCAGTAAACTGGAGTCTGCCTCTGACACTCGATGTACTCTCTCCAAAAGTGGGAACGCTGAGCAGCATTTACAACTTTGCAGCATTATTCCCCAAAGTGCTGCCTGACTCATGTTCATTTGAAAGAGTTTTCAGCTCTAGGGAAAATTACAGAATGTACTCTATTGTTGTAAAGGACTCTGCTAACAGTGTCAGTGTACAGCCAAAGACAGTTATATTTCTTACAGAACATTACAGAAATATAGCATTTTCTATACAGGGAGATTGGCAAGTTTGTATGTGGCATTTACACAGACCTGTAACATGCCATGGTCTCCAAAAATACGCAGGTACGAAAAAAAAAAAAGAAACTTTATTATATAAATCTTATGGCACAATTTGTAAAAAAAGTAAATTTTTAAAGTGATATAAACTACATGTTCCTCTTCATCATCTTCAGCAAGCATGAAATTTTATGCTTTGATTTTTAATAACATTGAAGTGGTATTAGAATGATACTTTCTATATTTCATTGGGGTTGTGCTTTTTTAAACTATGAAAACTTTTTTTATTTGAATGTGTCACAAAACACTTGTTTAATTTTGAAAAAAATGGATATGCCTTAAAGAGAAATGGAATGGTCTTCACAGGGACACAAAATCCAGTTTGTAATTCTTAGCGGTTTTGTGTTGCTTGACTAGTCATCTTATGCTTTGGCAAAATACTCTCATTTTACATATGTTCTGAACATATTAGAATTCAGAAATTAGAAAATGTTAGAAGTGTGTCTCATTTTTTAATTTCATTTTCAGCTTCTCCACCATACAAATTTATTTGTTTTTAAAACAAAAAGAAAAAAATACCTTTTCTTTTTTCCATTTCAGCAAAATTTGCCTGTTCAAGTTTGTGTTTGCCATCTTGAACCCAAGTTAACAGAATTCATGAACTGTACAATATTAGACTCTGAATTCTGAGTGCATATATTGTTAAATAATTTTTCTTTTCCTCACAGGCTAAGGAGTGTTGTTAAGGGTTTGTGTCACACTCACATCAACAACTATAACTAGGACAACTCATGCTTTATAGATCTGGAGAAATAACCATGGCAGGCCACAATGCCTGAAGAAATGGTTTTGCGACCTTGAAAATGGCAGTGCTGCATTCTGAGTTATGTAATTCATTGAAGACTTGACTAAATATCTTCAGCAGGTGATTTTTATAAACTATCACAGGAGGCCAACATCTCAAAACTTGCCTAAATTTTGCAGAACATTTCGGGTGATATAAGTGCAGATAAGGAGTGTATGTTTGGATATTTCAATGTTAATTTCAGTGGAGGTCAATGGAGCGAGCTACCACAAGGAAGAGAGTAATAATAACAATTCTTCCATCTCCTCATTTAGTATGTTGTTTTCATAATCAATGAACTGAACTTTGTGGTTAAAATTACAGAAAAAGGAAAGTATCATATTTTCACAGGTCAAGTTTATATTCTGTAATGGTAAAAGGATAGTAGTCCCCCTCCCTTACAGGTAAATAGGTTCTTTGTTGGAGTTGTGGATATCTTTACTCTTGGCTAGCAACATTTTCTGTGTGTTAGAAGGGATGTTGGAGACAACCCCTCTCTTTTACCCAACAGGCAATTTTTTTGTCTCTCTGCCAATGTCACCTTCAGGAAAGTAACAATTACTTTCTTATTCCAAATTCTAATTGTAAAATCTAATGATTGTAGGTGGAATAATGATAGCTGAACAGGGAACAATATACAGTTCAGAGAAAACAGTATTTTGAAATGCTCTTTTGTTGTGATGAAAATAAATCAGTCATTCTGTATTTAATTAAGAAATTTCTGAGAACTGGATCTCCTCTTTTCTGTGGTGAGGAAGGAAAATGGTCATAAATTTTCAGTCTATTTTTATTTTTTATGCTTCTGAATGAGAAAGAGTTAGAGTGTAAGCCTCTGTGTCTCACACCACTATGCTGCTATGTTGTTGTGGTGTGGGTCCTTCTCTTTTCTCTTTTTTTCTTTTTTATTTATTCCTTTTCTTAATAGTATAAAATACATAATGTTCTTCTATTTCTTATTATGAATAATTTCTTCTGAATGGAACTTCATCCTAATTCAAGTGCCACTAAAATAAAGGTTAGATTCTCTGTATATAACTTCAGTGGAAAAGCTTTTATAAATTACTTTATTGTTTCACAGGCCTTGGAGAGTGCTGTTGTGGATGGCAATGAGTGTGACTCATCTGGCTATAGAGCTGGAAGTGTAATATTAAAGAAAATAAATAACAAGACTGAAAAGAGCATTAAATGAGGAAATGAGGCATGAATGCGTGAGACAGAGGTTAGTCTACTGCATGTAAGTAGATACCACCTAATTACTTGGGGAACAGAACTTAGTGAGGAAAGTGCAAGATCATGAATGATCTAGAAGCCCTCTAGGATATGCTTGACTTCTCAAATGTAGTAATTTCCCTTCCAGCAGCAGGTGGCTGCCTTATTGCCATTCTGCAGTCTATTTGGGAATAGTTTGAAAATTCCAGTTTTGAAATGAAACGCATTAGGATTGTTGAACAAGAGATTTATACTGCCTTTTCTTAATTGATTTTACTGCTATTTTTTATGTATCTGCTGTTATGAGGGGTTTTTTTGCATTGCTCACAAACAGCTCAACATATTCCGTTTTCAAAAATTGTGGGGTTTTTTATCAAAAAAAAGGAAAAAAATGCCCCAAATCATGCTCCTAGGTTAAGATTTTACTATGCAAACTTTCAACACACTGGAACTGGAAACTGCAATGTAAATTTGGTCACTGGAAAAACTGAATTGTAAGCTATGAATGCAAATAGGGCAGTGCCTATTTTCACTCACTTGAGTTCACAGACCCCCTTCTTAGCCAGGAAAGGCATCACCATTCTCATTTTAACCCCAACTGTCTGCATTACTTTTGCGGGGCCCTTGCTCACACCATGCTTTCCACCCCACCTTCCCTAGAACTTTTATTCTTTTATAGAAGTGAGAAATAACTCTTCCTGATCTGTAAAGACACATTCAGTGCACAAACTTGCCTTTTTTATCAGTTGACAATTGATTGTGGGTGGAAACATTTTTGCTTTACCATATCACTCAAATGTTATTTTGTTATTATCTAACATTAGGTTAAATACCACCAACACCAGCCCCCTATTTTATGCAAAAGTTACCTGGACCATCTGAGTGTATTAAACTATACCTGCAGTAAATGTATTGTTCTGTACCTGCAATAAACAAATTTGTGGTAAACAATTTGTGCTATATTTGTAGTGAAGAAATAATAAGGACATTGAGGATTTTTTTTATGTGTAGTTGTGCTGATATTGATGAAAGCATTGGTATGGCCAAATCTGTAAGAGATGTTACATAAAGAAGACTTAATTTAAGTGGCATTCATGTCTTTTAAAATCCAATGCTTACATATCTGTGCAAGCTAAGGACATAGAATGAAATTGCTTCATAATTTTCATGTGAAACCTTGTGAACAAGTTGTGTCTACAGAAGACACAGAGATTAATAGGGGTTTGCTCATTAACATTTTGCTCTTTGAGTAAACAGTTTTTACTGGTAGAACCAAATGAGTTTTTTTCAGTTCTTTTTTTGAGACTGCGGAACAGTCATGACCAAGGCCTGCTGGAAGAACTAAGAATAAAAATTATACAGTAAGCTGATTGGTTGAAGGTATTAATGTATTAAATATGTATTAATACATTGAGTCTAATACGTTCTTATCAAAATGTGTTGGAGGGAGAGCTTTTTATTCTGCAAATTGCACTTTGGATTTTGAAATAGGTGAGAGTGATATGAGTCTAAGTCTTATGAGAATCTTTATTTCACCTAAATATAATACCTCAGGTTTCAGGATGGCCTTCAGGCAAGGCAGAGGTCTGTAGGCCATTCCATAGATGAAGAAAAGGAGGCTGCAAGTCTTTCTTTCCTAAGCTCATGCTCACAGCAGTTGTGCCCCACAGTTCCAAGTATAAGCATGAGGTCATATAATTAGTGTGCTTGCTCAGAGACTTGACAAAGCTACCAGTGACACTGATCTGGTTTAGCTTCAGACTTGTCAAAGGCACACATGCCACAGATGCCACTGAAACACAAAGGTCCTGGTAACTCGAAAGAGTTCTCAACCACAGACAGATTTCTCTCCCACTTCATGGGGTTTTTTTTACAGCATATAATGTGTGGCATATAATCCACTTTCCAAAGTTCCTTCAGATGAGCTACTGTAATACAGCTAAATTTAGAGTCTTGACAGATAAAAAGACTAATATCCTACAGCATTTGTTATCCGTGTTATACAAGCCAGATAATTTCCTATACATCTAAATATAAATAAAGCAAAATAATGGTTTGGTTCTACCCTTTTTTAAAGGATATGGACCATTTGTAAAGAACTAAATAAATCAGATTCACCAATGCCTGGTCAAGCACTATAAGTTTGAAACTAAATTTAGAGACACCAAAGAAGACATTTTATCCTAAAGTATTGATAGTGGTTTACAAAACAATTTTACTTGTGAAGAAGTGACATATTTATAATATAGATTTAGATAGGCCTGGGGGAAAAAAGAAAAATAAAAAAAAAAGACTGTCTATCAGCTTAGATCATTTGGGGCTTGGATAGAGCAACAATATAGTGCTTGTCCTTTCAGGCATGTCCTGTATTCAAATTCAGGTAGCATCTGAATGGAGAACATAAAGAAATCTTTACAGCCACAAATGTGGAGGATAATTCAGGTTTCAGGCTCCCTGTTGCAGTTTATGATGACTGATGGCAGTTCTACCTGCTCAGGACAAATTATTGCAATGAGGGATATTCAGATGGAAGGATGGTTTAAGCCCACCACTCATATTAAGGAGGGTTCTTCCATCTCCTGGCATTTTCTCTGTTTTCCCTCTGCCATAAGCATTTTCCATCATCTTGCACTTCCAGATGGGAATCTACTCTATGGTGGAAAGGAAGAAGAGGTGAAGTGCAGTGTATGTATTATAAACTCATTGTGTACATTATGTAAATATACAACTTGTTTCCCTTTTCTTCTTTTTGACTCCTATTGAGGCACTGACATCAAGCTACAGCTCCCTGCAGGTGATCTACTGTTCATAGTCGGCAAAAGACTGGCAGTCAAATGCAGATTCAAGAGTCCTGATTTAGCCAGTTACCAAAGTTCAGAAATAATTCAAAGTAAGAAGTATAAGTGAGCAAATTATTTACACAAAAATTATAGGTATGGAAACTAGACCTAGGAAAAGGAAGAATTGATAGTCATTTTAGGACACCAGAACTCCCAGTTCGGAATGGCACTATGAAATTACACTAATCTATTTCTTACAAACTCCTTTGCACATGAAGCACCAGTCCTTGTTAAGCTGTCATAATACATATTGAAAAAAATCAGAGATGCAAAATTTTCTACATTTTCATGTCCATTACCTGCCAATTTTCATTTCTCTTTTTTCTCCCTGAGCTACGCAACAGAAAGCAGAGATCTTCTGACCACCCTCAATATGATTTCTCTTCTCAGAAAAGAAACTTTCAGCAGCAGTATAAGTTACACGTAAGTATTTTTTCCCCTTTCTTAAAAACATAAGCTACATTAACAAATAAAACTCAAACGCATTGTCTTTATTATAAAAAAGACCTTATCTATACTTATGGATTCAGCCTGAATGTTTTCATTTACAAAAGTATATCAGACTAGTGGAATGGTAGGTCCCAACTCTTGTTCACGTTTGAACACGTCTTGTTCACGTCTTTTCCTTCAGCAGATATTCACCAAATACACAAAATGGTCTTTCTTGTGTTTAGTAAGAAGAAAAATCTGTCTTATTAGTGGTAAACAAGCCTGACAGAAATTAGTGTGTGTAAGTCAAAACTGATAGAGATATTCAATTTGAGAGTTGCAGTTAGTCTCTTCCAACAAAAGATGGCAGTGCTCAATTTTCTTCAAAACTAATGTCCATACATTGAAATTAAGTGCTCCTAAAAAAGTTCCATTGTCTTTGTCTAGAATCTGCACACTGAGATCAGTATTTGTTATTACTGATGAGCTAACAGGCTGTCCTTAGATATTTAAAAAAATGCGTATGTTTCCACAAGAAGTCCCAAGTGGAAAAAATTACGTGCCAATAATTCACCAAAATACTCTTGCAACCTCTTGGAGTCCAGTTTAGTCCAACGTTATTTTATGGAAGCAGTTTTTCTACAATTAGGAAATGAAAGGAAAACAGTTTCCAAGATTCTCTCAGATCTATCTTTGTATATGCAATATACATTAACCATTTAGATATTAATTCAAATGCCTATTGATCAAAGTATGCCTTTTCCTTGAAAGTTCCTGCTTATATTATGCTGGTACTCAAAAGCAGAGATTTTACATATATTTTAACTTCTCCAATGCCTCCTCTTCTCCAGTTAGATAACTCAGTGTTTTAGGGCTTTGCTAAATTTAAGTAATAACCTCATGACTATCATAAATTAAAAATTAGGAAGATAATAAATAAATGGAATTTATTTAGTGTAAAAGACAATTTGTTCCCCACAGAAAAAGTATAAAATAAGTTTGCAATATATCTGTGATCCAGATTAGAGCTCCGTATGTTACCATGAATAAATCGCAAAAAAAAACAAACAAAAGCCAAACCCAAAATATTAATAAACATTCTAATAATATGCAAATTTCACAAAGCAATTTAGGCAATAATTAGGAAAAGAAAACTTGAAATACCTCAGCATAATGTGAAAATACACAAAATCGTGCAATTTTTTTTTGTCAGTCTTACAATCTAATGTATAAATATATAAAGATAACTTGAAATTTCCCAAGGTGCCCAAGTGCTTTTTGTTAAGTGGAACCAAGGAGGTTTGGAAGGATTTGGCTAAAGAATACAGTTTGCTTCCTGTATTATTATTATTATTATTATTATTATTATTATTATTATTACTATTATTATTTTTCCCTGAGAATCAGTGGTGGGGAAATTTCTGTATCTCAGAAGATGCTTTTCACATATTTTTTCAGCTTTCTTTCTGGGTTTGGTTTCTAAAAATACTGTCATGCTGTGCTTTGGGAACACCTTTCCTACTCTTTTTCAATCCTTTCCATACTTCCCTCAAAAACAAAGTATTTTTCTTTTTTTTAAGAGACATAACATTGCTAAGTGAGTGATTCTAGACTTTCTAAGAAGCTTCTTCAACATGACCACAAATTTTGTCAGAAAGGAATAGTTAAATTTTGTTCCAACTGTGAAAAACTATTCGGAGCACAGTAAAACCCAAAAAACCCCCAGTTCTGATGGGCATCTGATGGGATCGGCAGCAGTAGCTGGGAAAACTAAATTTAAAAAAAAAAATTTAAAAAAAAATTGAAAAATCATGCCAAAACTGAAATCTGTAATTCAAACAAGATTGTGAAAATTCATGATAATGACTTTGTAGCAATTCAAACAATGAAACAAGGCTGTTTCAGAAGGGCAATACTGAATTTTTTATTGGCAAAGGAGTCCCCAGTTCTTATATGTAGCTCACTAGGTCACCCTTACCAGCAAATAGGACAATGATGCATTGATAAATACTCATCATTATTCTCATTGGGGAGAGAGAAAATGGTGTTTTTACAGGTCTAGGCACATTTGCACAGCAAGAAATCACCTTACCTCATTAAAAATACATTAGTGCTTTGTTTATCTGTTCAGAAAGAGGGGTTTTAATGAGATTCCTCTTAAATTATTGTTTTGAGAGAAACAGCATATTAGATAGTACACACATATTTCAGTGTATATGCAGTAAATAAAAAGAAAACCTTCAGCCAAAGGAAAAAAACCCCACAGAATACACTAAAAATTAATATTTAAAAATCACTGCCTTGTGGCTTTTATTCTTCATAGTGCATCTAGAACTTGTTCTAATGTGCCAGTTGTGGAGTTGGGAGTTTCTCCAGTAGTATACTCTTCAATAAATTTTACTTTTTTTATCTCATATCTTCTGGCTTGTCTTAGGCTCTGTGGTGATTACACAACAACTTTACCCCATTCCTGTCTCTTTGCCCTCCATGCACTCTGCCTGCATCACTGAAGGGCTCTCTCTCTTCACACACTCCTGTCATGGAGCTCATTAGAGCTGGAAATGAAGAGAGTGAGCGCTCAAGGGGCACTGCAGCAAACAGTCTTCCCAAGGAACTGCACTTCTTGCTCCCTCCTTGCTTGTGGAGAACTCTGCCCACTGCTGTCACAGCCCCAGCTGCCAGGTCTTCCCCAGGCAGAGCCAAACAGGGGCTCAAACTCAGGAAATTCTTGTAATTTTATTATATTTCAAGTGCTGAAAACATTCATTTTACTGCCAACGTTCTCTTGAAAGAAAAGCCAAAGTTACATAGATTAACAACAGAGCATGAGAAAGAGACTGGATGTGATGATCAAGATGAATGCAAAAGTTTTTTAAAAAGTCCATCCTGTTTTGACAGTGAATAGTGGTAAACTGAAATGCAAACTTCCCCACAATGACTTAAAAATGCATTTGATTCTTTACAGGAGGGATGTGATTTTTGTGGTGTACTAGTCTTTCATGATTCTGCATCAGCAAGTGAAATGATATGGCAGTTTTATGAGATTCATGTGTTGCAGATGTTTTCTCAAAAGTTTATATTCTTTCACAAATGGTATCACAACAGACAGTGATGTGCAGAGTCAAAGAAATCAAAATTTGCCACAAGTAATTATTTTTAATATTCCAGTTTAGATGTACTGAAAATAAAGAACTATTATTAAATTTTCTTTCACAAAGTGAACATTTTTAACATAATGTGGAAATCATTAAGATATTTCAGGTAAAGTATATTCTGATTTTATACATTCCATGAAAATAGCATATATTAGATTTTGTGAAAATCTTTGAGACCATTTTAGTTTCAGAATATCCAATTATCAATGAAGTTACCTCACCATATGTCTAAAAATATAATAATTTTCTGTTCCTTAAGATTTGACCAAAATCCATATGCTAAATGGCTAACCACAATAAAATGTAATAGAAAGCAGATTTCAGGGTATAGAGTCGCTGTTTTGCAGCCAAATTCCTTAAATAAAGTTGTGATGTCTTATCTTCAGATTCAGTCGTGTGTTATGGAACTGGCTGCAGAACCTACTGTGGATAATTAAGTGTGTTGAATAAGTGATAGAAACTCTCATTTGGGCAGTTTGAAAACTGCTACTGCTTGTCACAAGACTCACCACCCTGTTAATGAAAAATTATAGACTTGATCATGAGCTATATCTTCTTTTATGCTGAAATAACATCAAGCATGTGGGCAGAATAGGAAAAAAATGTAATTATTCCTAAGGTTCTCTGAGCTGTTTGTTCTTTCAATAAACCCCTTTGCTCTGAGAAAGATCTATGATAAATATTTGTTAAATCATCACAGGAAAAGTCATTTTAGTTCTTATCCCATCTACTGCTGCTCCTCAAATCCAGCAGCAGTGCCTCTTTATATTTGGCTTGGCAAGAAGTGCCTCCTCTTCCTCACACCCTGTTTTGGCTTGAATACAATAGCTTCTTGTTTTACCAGGAAAGATCGTGGTACATAGTGTGCCCTGCCCCTGATGCTTCCTGACCCTGGCACTGGAATAAACTTCTATTGGTTTTCCTCTGCCCTGTCTCCCAGCCCTGTTAAATTCAGACTGCACACACATGATCTAACATAAAACTTCGTGAAGGGCCTTTGTAGTGGGTTGACCCTGGCTGGATGTCAGGTACTCACTAAAGCCCGTCTCTCACTCCCTTCTGCAAAGGGACAGAGGAGAGAAAATACCATGAAGGATTCATGAGTTAAGGACGAGAGACCAATTCCTGATCACCGTCACAGGCAGAACAGACTAAAAGTAGGGATATTAATGAAATTTGTTGTAATAGGATCAGAATGGAAGACTGAGAAGTAAAATAATCTTAAAAACACCTTCCCTCCACCCCTCCTTCCTTCCAAGTTCTGTCTCCTCCCCCACAACAGTGCAGGGATATGGGAATAGAATTTATGGTCAGTTTTTTCTGCTGCTGCTCAGGGAGACGAATCCTTTCGCTGCTTTCCATGGGGTCCCTCCCATGGGACACAGTCCTCCACAAACTTCTCCAGCATGAGTCTGTATCCCATGGGCTACAGTTCTTCACAGACTGCTGCCAAGGGGGTCACTTTTCCAGGGCCAGGCTGCTCCAGCGTGGGTCCCCCACAGGGCCAAAAGTCCTACCAGGAAACTCTGCTCCAGCATGTGGTCCTCTCTGCATAGGCTGCAGGTCCCTGCCAGGACCCTGTTCCATCATGGGCCTCCCATGGGGTGACAGCATCCCTTGGGCATCCCCCTGCTCCAGCGTGGGCTCCTCCACAGGCTGCAGGTGGATCTCTGCTCCCTGTGGTCCTCCACAGGCTGCAGGGGCACAGCTGCCTCACCTTGGACTGCAGCGTGGGCTGCAGGGGAACCTCAGCTCTGGCACCTGGAGCACCTCCTGCCCCTCCTTCTCCACTGACCTGAGTGTCTACATTGTTGTTCACATGTTCATGCTCTTCTCCAGCTGCAATTTTCATCTCTGCACAAGAACTTTCTTTCCCTTCTTCAACACGTTATCACAGAGGTGTTACTGTCATTCCATGATGGGCTCAGCCTTGGCCAGCCTGGTCCATCCTGGAGCTGGCCGGCATTGACTCTGCAGGAGATGGGAGAAGCTTCCAGAGCTTCTCACAGAAGCCACCCTTGTCACCCCCCCAGCTACCAAAACTTAGCCACAAAAACCCAATACACCTGTCCAGGACATAAATGAGAATTTAGATGCCCAGGTCTAAAACCATTGCTTCTGTGCTGATACCAACTGCTGGAAGTCCTTCAACTCACAAGGAACAAAGATCAGAAGACACACGTGGTATTCCAGCATCTGAATCTGAAGGGAAATAAACTTTGACTGTACTGGGTATTCCTAAGTTTGTATATACATTTTGCATACACAGAGTCGTTGGAGAAAATAGGGAAGCAAGGAAAAAAGTCCAAGACTCTCACTGTCATCAGAATGTTCCAACCACCAGCCATTACAATACTGTTAAATAAATGAGTAAACACCACTCCCAGGCTCTGACAAATGAAAGTTGTAGGCATGTGAATACACCTAAGTATGTAGGTTTTTACCACGTTGTGAAAAAGTCTAATAAGAGAACACAAAATCAAAAAAAAAAGTTTTCTAAGTTCAAGAAAAAATTGTCATTTGTTTTGTCCAAAATGAGACATTCTGACCATTTTCTACAAGAATATTTGACAGTTCTGTATTTCTACTAGAAGCAGATAAAAGAAATATTAGAAAATTTCTGAAGCAAAATATATTCTGTCTTTGTTTCACTTATATAATGAAACCAAACTTTTCCTTGATTACTAAAATTCAAAGTCAACACTGTATAATTTCAAATATATACTATGGTATGGTATGGTATGGTGTGGTATGGTATGGTATGGTATGGTATTAAAGCCTTTTTTTGACTACAAGGTTCCTGAGCACTCAAAACTTCATACCAGAGGAGAATAGAACATTCTTTCAAGTTTATGTTAATTTAATGGAGCTAAGAGCTTCTTTGGTAAAACAATTTTAATTGCTTTAGCATTTATTTCAAACAGTGTTTTCTTCCATTCTTGTACACAAATCAGAAATATAATAATATTTAAACTAGTATGAAAGAGTAAGTATAGTTCTTTTCCATGCTTTTTACATTTGGGGTTTTTTTAATAAATAGTAATAAAAGCAATATAGAAGTATAATATATAGATTGCAATATGTTAAAAAAAATAAATTTCTGGTGTTCACTTGCAAAAGGAGCAATTAGAAGTAGTCTCCATTTCCATTAAATGCAATTTCCATGGAGTAAATTTGTAATTTTTCCTTGTGAAATAAGGCAACTTTAAGAGGTTGGGAGTCTCAAAAAATCACGATTCTGATCCTTATGACGTCAAAGAGAATTACAACTTTCATTCTCACACTTTCTCAAGATTTACTTCATTATAATTAAAAAGTAATAGCATTTCATCACCTTATAGTTTTCAAATGTTTTAAAATCTGTCTTCATTTATTGTTTCCATGTTATGATTTCTCTTATGTCCCTAAATCTGTCTGAATCTATCATCTGAATAGAAGACTTCAGAAGAAAGGGTTGATGAAACATCAAGTTCATATCTTTGGGCTTCACAAAATTATTCCTGTAGTTTCAAAGCCATTTGAAGGCAGCCTGTAACCTTCAAACTCTATGAATGCAAAGAATTCATTGTAAAGCAAAATATCTGTCAAATGCTCTACTAGTTGTTACTTCTGCTTTGACAGTATCATTCCCCCTAACACTATGGCTATAAAACTGGCACTTTCCTAGCATGAAAAAAATCAGGTTTTATTCTTCCAGTGTAGCTTTACAGTAAATGACATGCTATGCAGATTGTCTCCTACCCAACCTGTCTGTTTGGAGCCTTTTAGGAGAAAGGAACTGGATAGTCCCTCTTTCAGGTCTTAGCAGGTAAGGACAAAATCACATTAAAGTTTCTATCTTATGATTTATTTATTTTTTAAACTTGGGTTCCTTGATTCTCTGACTATATGACTTGAAATAACCTTTTTCTCCTTTCTTACACTTCCCTCACCATATGGAAAACATATTGTGTAGCGTTTTTACATTGTCTTTTCATTTAAGTGGCACCTGTTTCTAATTTCAGTGTTGGAGATTATAAACTGCTAAAAAAACTCAAGCAGATGTGAATTTCATTTTCATGGTGAGAAGGCAAACCTGGTCCAGACATGCAATAATAAAATTCCAAGTGTGGCAATGGCCATTCTTTTCTTTCTAGTCCATCTGATGTTTGAAAGGGATTTTTAACACTGTTATTTGCATGTTCTCTTTTAAACTCATTCAAAGCACACAATTTTGAAGACTAATTTGTTCCAATCCATGTTAGGATGTTTCTTTGTCTAGAGAGAGGTAATGAATAAAATTTGGAAATTGAATTTAATTGATGACATATAAAGGATATTTGGGTGATTTTTTTTTTCCTGACACAGAATGAAAAAGAAAAAAACCAACAACTGAAGAGACACAAAAATTCCATGCATTTAAGGACAAAGAATTAAATACCTTGTTCAATAACACACATTTCATCTAGACCACTTAAAAGTCATGTTTGTAAAGAAAATTAGGCCTAATACTTTTAGTGAGGTTTCAACTGTATAATTGTGTCCTTGGGGTTGCCCTATGGATGCTCTGGAAATTAAAAGTCTCATTCTTAACTCCGATTTGGAATCAAGTTCAAATTTTGTCTGTTCCATAGAATTCCCATCACTGACAGTCTTCAGACAAACCTTTCTATGTACTTCAGAATGGTCCATCTGAAAATAACAAAAATTATTTTTTGACATATCTGGTTTGGGTTTGAGTTTGGGTTTTTGTGGTGCCAAACCAATCAGAGGACACACTGGGAATATTTTGTATGCAATGGTGACAGATTTCTGTCCTGGTGTTCATCTTTAATAGTAGGACACATTTTCAGTTTGAGGTAATTAACATGAAAGAATGGGTTTGAGGTTTGTTTGCCTGTCTCATCATCCACAACTTCAAGAAAAAACCCCAGGAGATACTAGTTGGTAAATATGGAGTTACTCAGTTTCATATTTCTACATTCCATCATCTTTCTGGTTCTCCTCTCTACCTTGTCATTATTCATCTGCATGTACATCAAAATACTGAAGAATGCTCACTCTACAGACTTTTTATCTGCCTTTAAACACTATGCTTGCTCACATTTGCAATGCTGCAATGATCAGCCAACAGAATTAAAAATTCTTGATGGGTAAGACTCCTTTCATGAACATAATACAAATGTCACTATAGGAATTTCATCCATCTCAAGGTATGTTATTCATCCTCAAACTTCTGATTTAAAGCAAAGGAAGTACTTTTCATAATTCATAAGAGTATTTTTTTCAAAGCATATTCTTATTTCACAAGCCAACAGTGTCAATTCTGATTTCAGTCTCCTCTTCTTGTGGGCAAGGGTAGGCACATAACCCTAAAGACCAGCACTTCCTTCAAATGAAAACCTGGACCAAGCCAGTCTCAGTCTGGCTTCATCTGTGTAGTTACCTGTGTGCAGGGCTGGAAGGGTTGAACCTTTGGCTTGTGACCATTTAATGAGTATGGTTGGTAAGAACAACAAAGGATATAGGGTGCAGTGGTGAGCAGCCCATCTTCTGTCAGTGGACAATTCCAGGAGACAAAAGGATGTGGAACTAGGTGAAAACAAAGCAACTAGCTCACTCTGGACTTTCCTCCTTGTTTTGTTCCATGGAGGTAATTGATGACATTTAATGATAGTTGTCTGAACCACTGGGCATACTGCCAGGATAAGGGTGCTACAAATAATTGAATAAAATGTCCCATGAGCAACTGAAATAACTCTACATACTTGCTTTCATAGATTAATACAGAGATCCAGTACAATACCTAAAGCTCACAATATCAACTGCATCATATGACTGAAGTTTCTAAATAAAATTGATCTAAAGAAGTTCCTTTGTCTTGAATAAGCAAAATTTCTTATTATGCACACCATTGTTATAAGTAAGAAAAGAGGTAGAACAAAGAGAGTCAGCTGAAGTGAAGAATCTCTTTGCTGTCTGCTATAATTGTCCATGTCAAACTACTGTACATGACAGATTTTACTTGAGGGTATTCTACATAACTTCATAGAGGTATTTGAGTTGACGGTAATCGGCAAAAGAGAAAGAACATTCTCAATTTTATTTTTTATAAGACTGTGTTGTAACTTTAGGGACTGTAGGTATCACCTTTGGTACAATCTAAACATACTTGAAAACCAGAACTATACCTGCATCTGTACATTTACAAGTTTCTCTCTCTCCCTGTCTCTCTCTCTCTCTCTGTTTATTCAGGCTATCCACTCACAGTCTGTTCCAAAAGCATTCCTGATGGTTCCTTTGTTCCAATGGGTTGTTATGTTAATGACGTTTGCTGATAAGGCTCTACACTGGGAACAAATTATTCCAGTCCCTCCCTAAGACTGCCAACAAGGCAGAACAAGAGGCTGTTTGCTCTCAGACCATTTTCCTTCTGAGAAGTCCCGTGCCTCAAATCTGTGTAGTTTAACTAAGACTATAACTGTGCCTCTTACATTCCTCTATATAAGGCTGAAATGTACTTGAGCTCTCAGA
Source organism: Sclerurus mexicanus (assembly GCA_013396755.1). Lineage (NCBI taxonomy): Eukaryota > Metazoa > Chordata > Aves > Passeriformes > Furnariidae > Sclerurus > Sclerurus mexicanus. Next base: position 119,180 of record VWZF01002953.1, on the reverse strand, counting down.
TTTTCTTGAGCATAACTCACTGCAGACTGTACATAAAACACAAAATGTTCATATATGATTAATATTTTTCCTATTAATAGTCACTTACTAGAAATCTATGTAAATCAAAAAGTCAGTAGTAACATTTTGCAGGCCAGTAGCTTTCAGTGACAGCAGAAGAAACTGTATCTATAACACAGAATATTCTCAGAAGATCTATTAATCATTAGGCAGTAAATTTGTGTGTACCAAATAAACCTACATATATGAAGCAAGGTGGGGCTAGGCCTCTTTCTCCTGTAACAGAGCAAAACAAAATTCTCTAGGGCAATAAAATCTCACAGAATATTTTTTTAAAGGGCTTGTATCACTGTAAAACACATTGCAAAGTTACTTATTGACACATCTGTGAACTTGTCAGTGGTTACTCACATCCTTTCAAGGTCTCATACAGGCAATATAGTATCAATAGTAGATTTCAACAGCATTGAAGAAATGCTGTCAGAAATTTGATGTGTCTTTGACAAACTCTTCTTCTGAAACAACCTCAATGACATATCATCATTCTTTGCTCGGCCAGCTCAAGAACAACTCTGATTACAAGTGAACTTTTTTTAGAAGATAAAATTGAATTTAATCTATTTGGTTAAGAATCCCTGAAAAATGGTGGTTTGCTTATATGAAGAGTAACTCTGGTTTTGATTTGCCGTTATCCTTTCTTTTTTTTCTGATGTTATGCCTATTCCTTCAGTTCTTGGAAAGTACTGGACCAGTCTGTGAGTAGTTTGTGACTGATCAATAAACCTCTACAATGGGAGAAGAATGATGGGATATGGATGAAGGTGATACACCCACAAAGGTCAGGGAAAAATGGAGGGATTGACTGACCATAGCTGCTAGGAAACTGAACTTAGCTCCACACCAAGGGAACCACTGGGGGGCCTTGGTTCAACTGAGTGGAACTGGTTACATGAATGTTTCTATCCCAGTGAATTGAGAGACTGTGTGTTAGCCAGACCAACATAAGGAAGTGCATTCATGGCTCAAACCATTTGTATTGTGCTTCAACTGTCTGGTGCAATTCCTGTATTCTGTGTAGTTTGCACATGTATTATGATTTCAGAACGTTGTGGTATCGCTCTGCTAAATCAAAATCCTGCATAATGTCAGGAATCTACAAACAAAAAAATCCTCTATTAAACATCAACCCTTCCTCTGTGAAATAAGAAGAACCTGGTTAGAGAGTCTTGGAGTTTGACAGAGTTAAAATGGCTATTTATCTCTTTGGTAGTAGGACTTGGAGTGTCTGTTACCTAAAAATGAGGGGTTTGTGGTTTAGTTTTTTTTGCCTCAGCTTGATTAATTCCACAGAGAACTCTCTTTTTCTCCTTTTTGGTTAAATGCTACTCACTGATCTCTGTACAGCTGGAATTAGCCTTCAAGTGGTGTGTAGAAGACAGGCAGACCATGCTAAGTGCCACATGAATCACAGTCCTTCATTTGATCTCAACGTTTTTAGGCATACTATTAAAAAATGTCAGATTTGGAAACCTTTCATTTGACATTTATCTGAAAAAAACATAATGAAACTGTATTTAAATGTCAAATGAGAATAAAGCTGTATTCTTATCTGTATAAATATCAAATGAATGGTTGTTTCCTCTGATATTTAAGGTTCTGAATGGGCAGAGGTCAAGTGAGGTGGATCCCCTGACAAAGGTTGATATTGCGCACTCCTAAAGCAATACCTCACACCCGTACCCTGGGGTTTGTTGCCTTGAGTGCTCAAGATACTGACAGGTACAGAATCTTTCTGAGGCAGCTGCACACCTAGACAATGTAACACTTTATTCACATTTCCTTCCCCAAATTCCGCTTGTACATGACATGATTTGGAGAAGAGAGACGAACTCAGGTATGCCACTTTCCAGGTGAGCACTGAAAACACTAAATTATTTTTTGTTTCATAGGATGACTCATTTTCACACTTGCTGAAACAGTACTGCAAAACACAGTTAAAAATGAAGTGTATTTGAATAGGACAAGCAGAGACATAAGTTAATATATCCAAATTGTGTGTGTCCCTCAGACTAATGGAGTTGCTTTTTCTCAAGTACCAGCAGAACAGAATTACTACCAAAGTAAATTTTTGGTTGGCCACCCCATATCTGAGAATCACTTAGGTTGGAAAAGACTTGTGAGATAAATCATTGACTCCAAACTTTGACTGATCAACACTTTGTCAACTAGAGCATGATACTAAGTGCCACGTGTTATAGTTTCAATACTCATTGGAATTCCTTCCTAGAGGCTTGGAGGCAACGCCTTTGTCTGTGGAGGCTGGAAAGGCAAACTGCATATTCATGTGGTGGCGCTGATCACTTGCCTAGGAGCTTTTTTGTTCTGCTCTCTCCTCAGGT
>VWZF01002953.1:0-116650 GCA_013396755.1 Sclerurus mexicanus | reverse complement strand
CCTCCAGGGATGGTGAGTCCACCAACATCCTGGGCAGTCCATTCCAATGTTTAACAGCTCTTTCTGTGAAGAAACTCCTGATGTCCACCCTGAACTTCCCCTAGTGCAACTCGAGACCATGTTCTCCTATCCTGTTGTTGGTTGACTGGGAGAAGAGTCCTGGCTACACCCTCCTTCCAGGCAGTTGTAGAGACCACTAAGGTCACCCCTGAGCCTTCTCTTCTCCAGACCACAAACTCCCAAGTCCCTCAGCTGCTTTTCATAAGTTTTACCCTCTAGACCCTTCCTCAGCTCTGTCACCTGTCTCCAGACTTGCTCCAGCACCTCAATGACTCTCTTGTTGACTCAAGGTGAGGCCTCACCAGTGCCAAGTACAGGGGTGCAATCACTTCCCTGGCCCTGCTGGTCACAATATCCTTGATACAGGACATGATTTCATTGACCTCGGCTACCTGGGTACGCAGTTGGATCATGTTTAGCCAGCTGTTGACCAAAGAGCACTAGATCACTCACCTTGGGAACCAAAATATTACTGTATGGGTCAATAAACCAAGCAAAAAAATTCTTCCTCTAAAACATAAAAGAAATCCTAATTTTGGTATCCATTTTTAAGTATCCACAACATAAACATATCCTTCCATAGCCATAACTAAACTGCTAAGTAGAAAATAAATCAAAAGGACCACTGTCTGTAAGTGCATATAGTATTCCCATGTAAGATCCTAAATAAATTGGTGGAATGCCTAATGCTATTATAAATCTGGAATTGCTGAATTCACAGTTCCAGTCACTGATTCCCTTATGCACTGTAAGTGCAAACTGTAAAATTTAAAGGATTTTACAAGCATTTCTATTTTACAACACCTTTCTGTTTGAAGTACATTAACAAACTGTAATTATATTATGTAATTATGGTATTCAACAAAAGTAGAGTTCAGGAAGAGGGTTGCTATATCGTGTCGTTCCCACTGGGGAAAAAAAATTAAAATAAAAACAAATCAACAAAGATTCCTTCCTCACCTACCTGGCAGGTAAATCACAGTATGCCTCCCCAACCCCATCAAGAAACAAACAAACAAACAAACAAACCAAATCTCAGACTTCACAAAACTTCCAGAAAAAAGCCTTAACATTCCAGCAGACCCTCTGTTGTATGCCATATGTAGCAGTCTTTTCACCAACCCATAGCAACATGCTAGAAGAATGCTTTAAACATGAAAACACTCCAAAGTCAGCAGTTTCTTAGGAGCTGAGAAGAACCACCTCAAGCCTTTCCTTTCTGTACTGTCTTCTTTGCCATTCACTCATCAGAGGCAGGATTATCTTTTTATGGCTGGGATTGCATTACCCAGAAAACCATGATCCATTCTTTGGAGTCTAAAATGTATGTCCAAGTACCTTGTCTTGAGCATCTAGAGCATCTTCACTCTAGTCATGCCAGGAAGTTGGCACTGAGAATCCCTCCTCAGACCTGTTCCCAGGATAACCCTGGCATTAAATCAAGCAAGGTATTCCACTAGGTGACAGGGAATCTAAAACTCAATCATGTAAGGCTGCCTAGAGATACCCAAAGCTGCTTGCAATTCCTCATCTTGAGGCTTTACATAAAATAATATTTTTTCTTAATTTCACAATATTTTTTTCTTAATTTCACTGAAATTCTACTCCTGTACAAGCAAGGGAGTTTAGATTGGATTCATATAGTCAGTAAATACCTTATGGTATACTTTTCAAGTAAGCAGTGTGTAAGGATGACATAGAAGGGCCTGGATATGAGCTGGAGTCTCTTCTTTCCCAGAAGATATATAGTCAATTCAACTTCTTTCTCTATTCCACTCTGCAAACATAGAAAGATGTGTGAAATGAACAAAGTATGTGTATATAAGCATGACGGGTAAAGAGTGTTGATGTTGAACCTGAAATGAAACTAAGGAAAGCATAAGAAGTGAGAAACATATGGCAATGCATATGTATGAAGTTTGGATCAGGATATGCATCACAAAATAGTAATAGGTTTTTATTCTGGGAGAAGAGTGATAAATCAAAGGGGAATAAGAACCTCACACTAAAAACAAGAGAAGCTGGAATCTCCTTCCTCTTAGCTGTTTGGCATTTCCTCTTGAAAGAAGCGGAGGAAGTATTTAAATATTTTATAACCTTCATTATTGGAACATACATCTCTTTATTACATTTTTGGAAGCATGTGTTCTATTTGAAATTGGTATGGATGTATAAATATTTTTAGGAGATGATTATTCTCTGTATGTAGGTGGAGAAGAACATCGAATTAGTGAGATCTTGCTTTCATGAGTAACAGAGCAGCTGGCATTATCCTTCCTTTCCCTTCGCCTCCCTGGCCAAGGGAAAACACCTCATATCCTCAACTTTAATTCCCAATATAAAATAAGAAATGGTTTTGGCTTCCCTCTTTCCATCTGCTTCTCCAGGTAATATTGAAATTGCATCTGCTATGTTTGCAATTCTTTTCCCAAGTCATAGGGAAAGTGAAAAGGAATAGCATTAGGGCTATCACAGAACTGTACAAAACAGAGGAAGAAAAGATCTTTTAGTCTACTTCCCAGCCTAAGTATCTGATTTGTTATCGAAGACATTTAGTCATAGAGACTCAAAAGTGTTACCTAATCTTCTGTACTCTTTACAGATAAGCATCCAGGTTCAGACACTTAACAGGAGGAGCAGCTCCATTTTATCTAACATCTGAAGCACAGACCACAAAACCATGAAGATTAGGTACAACTGCCAATCTGTGGCAATTCAGTCCCCTCAGGTTTTCCCCATTCTGTAGTCACACAGTGCTGGGGGAAAGTAAAATGAATACTGGTGGTGCTGCAAAAAAGAACATACTTCCCAGTGCTGCTAGGATATAAACTTCTTGGAAAGGGCTCAAGTCCCAAAAAGTTACTCAAGACCATTATTTGGAAAAGTCTTCTTTATCCCTTCCCTGTAATGACATGTGGCAACACAACAGACTCAGGAGATACTGTTGCTCTAGTTTATCCAGCTGAAGCCTCAATATCTTTAAATCTCTTTTTTTCATGTATTTATTTTTCGGCATTCAATGGTGTTCAAAGTTCATAAGGCTCAGAGACCTGCTCTGTTCAACTCTCCTGTGTACTGCCTTCCTGACTGCATGTTTTGTTTGCTTATATTAAAAGAACCTGATTTGATGGAACAGCACTGAACTGTAGCACCTGAAAATGGGGCCCAACGCCTTCTCTAAGAATCCACTGCAGAAACATAACAATGTCATCTTTTTAGAACAGCATTAACTCCTCCTCTCATTGTTGCTCACCGATAAAAGAAAAGGACAATTGCTTAAATCTCACAGAAAAAAAGATAGTCATGATTCAGAAAACGTTAGAGAGAGGATGAAAGTGAAAGAAATCATCATTCTACTATGTTCAGCAAATTTATTTTACCAGAAGATTGTGATTACTGAAGTATCCATGTTAAAACTGATCATAGTTGACACTTCAGTGTATTTTCTAATTGCTTATGTTATCACATAATTCAAAATATTTAGATTTGCTTTTGAAGGCTAACTCAACATAATTCAGGCAAATAGAGATAGCCATGAAGTCCTCAAGACAGTAGAGTATTTCATTTGAAACCAGATAAATAGATTTATCTGCAGTTTAACAGACTGGAAATTATTTTGCTGCTTTCTTACTCATTTGACAGCAGACTTAGCATTAAATAAAAACATAAATGAAATGTAAAACTGGATTTGATCATTAGAAAAAACATGTACTATAAAATTTCTACTTAATTCATCTAGTTTGTTTTTAGAAAGACAGTGATTGGCTTCATTCAGAATGCTGAATCTCAATTTTGAATGGCCTGTATGCCTTGGAGTTCTGATGCAGTTTTTGTTTTAGCTCCTTATAAAGACTGGCGTAATATACAAATTTTTAATCTAGAACAATGTTTGGAATTTTGAATGATGTCATATTCACTGCTCTTTGAACTGCATGCTTGGATAGCAGCCATGGAAATCTGCAGATAGCGAACTGCTTCAATGAGCACTCTGAAAAGTCTCTAAAACTTGCATGTCTGCTTATTCTCAGTCAGCAAACAATAAAACAGAGAGATTCAGAATAAATAATCATTTCAGACTTCCTTTACTATTCTTAGTAGAAGACTACTTACTGTAGTCCCCACTTTTTATGCCTTTCTAGGATTTTTGCAGTCACTGATCTGGCTATTACTACTGTCCCTGCTTTCCATTATGTCTCCTCCCATGCAAAAAACAACACACAAACCTTAAAAACCCAGCTACAACACATAACTAACAAAACTATGCGCTATTTTTTCCTTTTGTTTGCATGATGCCAAGCCTACTATTTGTATTTGTAGTCTCAAGTAAGGAACACATCATCTATATTCATACAGCTCAGAACACAACAGGAATGAGACACTGATTAAACTTTAATGTCATATAACTGTTTTATCATTGTCATCCATATTAAACAAATACATTTATGTGAAACTAAGCATGTTGAATGAGCAACAACATTTAATAGAACCTTTTACTTCACCACTAATAGGCATGTTAAACAAATGACACTGATGTAAACCTGGAATGATCCTATTATTTTTAGTGGAGTTAATCCAGACTGATATAAATATTAACTGAGAAAAAAAAAGTCCAGAATCCACAGGGAAAACAATAGAATAAATGTGTTTTAGAGATGTATATTTATTTTGCTTAGGTTGCAGAACAGACTTGAGGCAATTCTGTAGAATGCAAACCCTTCTGATAATCCAGTACCACAATTTACTTCAATTTTAGAGTAGTTATTTACAGCCTTTCTGCAGATGCACATGTTAATTAAGTTTCTTTTGATGAATATATTATTTATAAACCCACAGTACTAAAAGGTCACGAACTGCAAAGTCTTAATTTCTTGCAATTTTGATTCCAAACTGCTTAATGGATATGGCTACAAGAAAGAGTTGGCTGCTTGTTGGAAAAGTGTCACTTTCTGGTCATTTGAATCCAATTATGAAGTATGTACATGCAGAACATTCCAGAATAGTATCACTGTCGCTATGACTGCGGTCCACTTTAGTCTCCATATTGTTGGATTCAGACACATTTCCCAAAACTAATTGCATCAACCTTTTGTTTCTTTTTCTATCATTTTTTAAGGCAGCATAGGAATTTCCTGATAGAGTTGAAAGGGAGCAGTAAGTATCGATTTTCCTGAGTGTCCTGCAGACACGTAAGTCATTTGGTTCATATGTGGGTGGTCTTTGACTTATTCAGCCAGCTCTGTTATAGACTCCCAAACACATCCAGCCCATTTAGATAGATGCATAGTATGGTCTTTACAAAATATCATTCAGCCATGTACCCTGCAACAAGCAATTACAAGTCATCTTCAGGGCACTGATTTATTTCTCATTTCCCTACCTATTTAATGACCTTATGATTTATACTGATTATGGAAGGCTCTCCTTGGTAAGCAAAGTAATTATCCATCAATCTCAACTTATTTAAGGGAAGAAAAATGTTTATTTTCTGTCTGCATAATAAGTTTTATGTCATTTTTAATGTCATGACTCCCACATGCACTGAAGATGTATGTAGTAACTTCTAATGTCTCACAGAATGTCAATTGTAAATGCAATTTGACAACAGGCTTAGCTACCATTGATTGTTTGGCATTGTATAATAAAGTTGGTTAAGTCCTCTGCTTGGAAATGCATGCATTATCCCAGGATACAATGGGCAAGTTCAGTGGCCCAGTCATGAGGCCCTACTGAAAATCCTCAGCAAGAAAAATAGCAGATTTTAGGTACATTTAAATATCAACTGTACAAATAGAGGTTGAAGAGCAACAGGATGGATCACACCTTGGCACAAAAGGTTGAAGCACATGACCTGTCACTGCCTCTTTGCTACTGTTTTACTGTAATTTTTTGATTTAGAGTAAGGATTCCAGCTTACTGTGTGTGAGTTTATTTTGAAAGAAAATAGGTTTTATTTGAGTTTTAGTAGGAAAAATCTAGGTACCATTACATTAGCTGCCAGACTAATATGTCCTATGTAGTCTTCTGGAAAGCTTATATAATTTGGTTGGAATTTTTTTTGTTTTGGATTTTTATTGTTTGTTTGTTTTGTTTTATTCTGTAGAATTCACAAACTGAAAAGTCCTTAAAACCTGAAAGCAAAGGAGAAGCTAATGTTCAAGGAAACTGAATTTTACAGATGTGCCAGAGAGTTCCCCAAATTTCACTCATGGCTTCTCAAAGATTGTTCGCTCACAGTAGGACAAATCACTGCTGAAGCCACCTTACTGTTTAATTCCATCTTTTTTTTTCCCAGTTTTTAGAGACTGATTGACATGTATCCTCTATTAATAACCTTCATATTTTAAGAGCCACAACATTTATGTAAGATGATAAAGTCCCTTCCACACCTTTGGAGTTTGATGGGAAGATTCACAAGAGTTAGATGGATGATAGTGATGGTTCAGGTTGGGTAGTGAAATGAAGACAGCGGTGTTACAATGTGTCCAACATACAGCATCAAGTGTTACAAACAAGATTCTAGAATTATTCCTGTCCATGCATTCAAGTTACTTGAAATAAAATTCTTCCACCGTATGCTAAGAGATTTCAGATTTTACAGTAAAGACTCTGCTCTTTACCCATTTGACTTTTGTGTTGAAGTGAAGAAAGAAAATCTAGACAAATTAACAAATCCTCTTTTGCCCTAAAATCAGAAATTACATGTTTTACTTAAAGTTAATGTCACCAGAAATGGTGCATCACATACAACTTTTTAATTCTGAAAAGGTAAACCTTCATACTTAATTCAACACTACCTGTCCCTTGACTAGCCTGGCACAGAGATGACATGTGAGTGGCTCCTACCACAGCTTTCCTTACAGACAAAAACTTAATTTTCTTCCTAAGAGTTTTAGGATAGAACATTCTTTTTATTTAAAAAAACAAACAAAGAAACAAACAAACAAACAACCCCCCTCAACTGAACAAAAACAAACACCAAAAAAACCCAGGAAAAAGACCCAAACAAAAACCCACAAACAAAATCACAACCAAAAAGAAAGCCTCAAGTTATTAACAAGGAATGAGACCAAAACAAAATTTCTCATTTAAACTGCTTACTTCCTCCCATGCAAAGTTGTTTAGGTAGAGCAGAAGACCAACCCTGAATGGTTTTTTTCCCACATTCTCAACACTACCAATTTCAAATACCTAAACAAGTCCAACATCAAGTCGAGTGGATGGGTAAGTATCTGCACCACTTAAGAGAAGCCTCTTTTGTGGTAGACTGCCCACATCCAGGCAAACTGCCTTTGGATTTCACCATCTTCTGGGCCCCAGGTGGTGCTCTGCTGCCATAATGCATTATTATTATTATTATTATTATTGCACACTTTTAAAATTTATTTCAAAGTGTCTGTAATAATGCAACGGCTTCATTGAAACCTGCCCAAGAGATCAAGTATGTAGCACAAAAATGAGGTGACAAAAAGGGCTGAGGGAGTGGCATGAGGGGGCATTTGAGGGTGTTAAACATTCTGAAACAGTTTTTCTAAAAGACTGTGTAGGTAGAGGAAGCTAAATTTGATGCACTGATTTGATTCACCCTGCATTTTTGGGAGCACTCCAATTCCAGCTTTTGAACGATCCACAGTAAACCAAGCAATTGAGTGCTTGACCCTGTTTCTTGGCCATCATTAGCAGTTTAGGTAATCCTGCGTAACAGGATCTAAAACACAAATAGACATACCTCAATTCACAAATTTTTACTTCCTTAATATACCCTGTGAAACTATGTCTAGCTCTGAGAAAATACTGCATTATTAAGAACAACTGCTCTGAATGACGCCCAAAGAAAGCAAAGAAACAAATACCACAGGGCAAAACCAGGAAAAATGGGGGCAAACACAAAAAATAGGCACGTAGCGAATCAGTTACCATTTTATTGCACTAAATGTCATCAACCAAACTACGCAGAATTTTTAAGCAGATTGTTGTTCACATAAAATTTCTCAAATTTGGGAGTTTCATTTAGCTTTGAGGAATATGTATGGAAAACTCAATATAGAAGAGAGGATGCTGCAAGCCACTGTGTTAATGGGGAATCTTATTAACTGAAGTTTTTCCAGTGGAGTCGGATGACTAAACTTTTATGTTCAGTCCATTGGATCAGTTTAAAACTGAAAATTTCCATGGCTATTTAACAAACTTGCATTTTAGCACAGATAAATGCAAGAGGATGCATGCAGGAATGACTGTTGTGCACCTTATTTACAGAATGTTTGGAGAAAGATGTCTTTTCAAGGCATGCACCTGTATATAAACACACCTGGGGTTATCACTACTCCCAAAGTGATGCTTTAATTGAATGTAATTTAACTCTGATGTTCATAATATGAAGACAACAGATGAGGATCAGTGATGTAGCATCTTGTGAGATTAGTGGATTACCGCATTTAATTTTGATGGTCGCTTTTCAAATGAAATACAATCTAAAAAGAAACCACATGCATAATGCTACAATATAAAATATAACCTTTCATCACAGATTAAAGGCACAACACTGAGAAGAAAGACTGGAGAATTTCATCTTAGTTCATAAGCATCCCTTTGTTTAAGACTTCTAATGTGGTAGACAAGAAACTGAGAAATCAACTCCCAGATTTTACTATGGCAGTTTATTTTTGTCACACTTCTGTTTTGTTTCAGGTTATTGCCCTGAAGTGTAGCCTGTAGAACACCATTGTCTCTACAGTTTCAATTAATAATTCAGAATCTTAACTTAAAATCTACTTTTATGAGTTGCTCAAGCTAAAACTCCAATTTGGACTACACTGGCTAAGATGGGGATGCACATTACATTCTCTAGTTGGGAACAAAGTCTTAAAAAAAACCAAACCAAAACAAAAGGATCAGAGGGAATAGTTGGCACTGTGAATGGCTGGAAGGTCCGAGGCAAGATTCAACAGTTACTCTGGTATGATCCTTAACATGTGTCATGCAAGCAGGAAGTAACCAAAGGTATTCTATTATGACAGTGTAAAAAGAGCATTTTATAAGCAAAATCTTTTAGGTTTGTGAAAATAACTGCTAAGGAGAGTGAAAATAGCTGGCAATTACCATTTTTGCATTTAAGACAGAACAGTCTTCTTGGAAAGCAAATAGTACGTCATGTAAAAATTTCATTCTGAAATTGTTTTTCTCAAGTTTAAATATTTTTTACTCCTTTTAAATTAAATTTTATAACAAACCACTAAGTTATTATATGTACACTGTGCATAAAAATATTTCAACTATATTTCTGTATTTTTCAGATTAGAGTATTTGTGGAATATGACAGACTTACAAATATTTTTTTACAATGAGAAATTAGTTATTTTCCAAATATTTTAATACATCTTTAATGATTAGTGCATTCCAATATGAGACTTAAAATAATGAAATGTCTTCTAAGTGTGTTGTTCGTGCATTATCAGAGTGCATTTGAGAGGGTTGGGTCATATTGCTCATTGTGAATTTCCACAGCCTAGAGATTTATAAAATTTCATAGACACAACTAACCACATATGTACCATGCATATAATGTATAAATATTAGTCTAACAATTTTATATTAATTACTAAAATGCATTCTACACCTAAATTCCATCTTTAGTACATACCACATCTTGAAATACATTAATATAATGCCATTTACAGCATCCTGAAATAGTTATTTCTCTCTACTTTTGTTCATTTGTAATCATCCTTCAAAAATTATGTCCTATACTGTTGATAAATTTCACTGAACATTATGGAGTTCCTGATTTTAGGTAAGTTTTTATGAAAGACAAACACATTTGCAAGACTATCCTGCCTGCTTACCTTTCCCACTGACCTTCCCACTTATCTGTCTCATGTTAGCTATTTCTAGGGAAATTGATATTTAGAAGCAAACACAATTTTCCAGGACATTGAATATCACTATAAAACAAGTCTTTGCCCTGTAGAATATTTTTCCTTTTCTGTGATTCACTCAGACCTCCCATACAGCACATGGACTTCTGCAGATTCCCTCACCCTTTATTACAGCAGTACTTCATACCCAAAGTACACAGGACCTAAAAATGGATTGTTTTGTAGATGCACTGAACAGAGAAAGGAAAACACAACAGAATTTAAAAACATGCTTGAGATCTGAACAGTGATTCACTGGCTATTTTTATATTGGAAACAGAATTTATACAAAAGTTAAGTATGTCTCATAGAGCAATGGTATGTGTACTGAGCAAACATTCTTGAAGACAGGAGAAAATGAGGAAAAACCCCAAAATCTTAATCTTCTATTTCCCCCATCATTTCTCTCTGCATTTTGTAGCGTATGATAGAGAAAACCATGAGAACAATTGTGATATGTTTTTCTTGTGGATATTGTTTTTGGGTTTGGATGCAGCTTTTGTGTGATTTGGGGGGTGAGGTGGTGGTTTTAGTTTTGTTTTGGGTTTGTTTTTGTGTTGTTTTTTTTTTTAATACTATTAACATTCCTACTATTGACTGCTTCAGACTATTTTACCATGAAAAATACAAGAAGGTTTGGTTACATTGGAAACGTCAGGGCCTTTGGGAAGAAAACATGGAAAACAAATGTTTGCTGTTTAAGATTACAATGTAAGGAAACCAATGGGATTAATGCTACTTATATGCTCTGACTTAAGAAGCAGCTGTTCCTCCCACCTCTGGCTGCACTGATTGGATAGTGCCTGTTTTCCAAACCCAGACATCACCTCCCTGCCAGCATAAGTTTCCTCTTTCTAGGAAATTGGAAAGCAGTGTTAACACAAATTTAAAGGGACCAGCCTCAAATCTTTAATGTGCAGAGGTTTAATTGTTTGTGATTGTAATAGTATGAAACCTTCTTATCAAAAGAGTTTGGTATTTTATTTAGTATCTATGTGCTCACTTTTCAGCAGTGAAGTAAAATAATTTAATGTTATTACAACAGCAATTGACACTGTTAAACATATTCCAAAACAAACCAAAAAGTTCTTATTTGTGGTGACAGAATTTTGTAAATGTCTAAGGGGAGCTTTATGCATATTTGTAAAATGCTTTTTAAGGAGACTCCAAATAATCTAAACTAATAAATTTCTAAATTACTGCCAGAATTGGTCTATGTTTAAAAACCAATGCTTTGATATATATAAATGCTTATATAGGGCTAAATGTATACGTGGGGGGAGGAATCTTAAAAGAAAATCATAAGCTTTTAAACAACATGACACTGGTCATACAGTCCTATCATCTGCCAGGGCATTACCTGGCAAAATATTTGAAGTACCTGAATCCAAATTCTAAAACATATTTAGGTAGTGTCATGGCTTTGGCCTTTAAAATTTGATCCCTGATTCTCTGAGACATTTAAGTTATGAGAAATTCAGATTTTGTATAGGAAATTTTGCTTTGGATTTTTGCTTCAGAAAATTGATTTTGATTTTTTTATACCATTTTTACAAAAATACATAGCTAATAAGAAGCACAGACTGTAATATTCTTTTGGATCTTTTATGTGGATTTTTAAAGCAGGTAGTATGTCTCCTAACTTGCAACCGAATTAGCCCATCAACCTAAAAAGGTGCAACAAGTTAGAGCCCCTTTTTACCTTGGTGATACAACTGACCTATAGAACATGAATTTCATTTCCAATGCCAATTAAATATTATTAACACAGACCATCCCTGTAAGTGTATGAGCAAACTCACTCTAAAAGGTCTTAATTTTTCACCTCTTTGATGGAGTGTTAAAAGTAAAAACAATTTAACAGAGATGCAATTCTTCCTGTAAAGTGAAGAGATGTCATGATTATTAAAGCAGAGTTTTGATACCTGAAATGGAAATTAGAAAGATCTTTATAATTATCTGAGTTTCTGGGAAAAATTTTAGTGAAAGCCCTGAGGCCCAAAAATGACTGATGCTCATGAATGTTGAGCAGGGTACACAACAGACTGTGTGGCAGAGCTGCTGGCTGCACTAGGGGACAGTGATCTCAGAGAATTTCCTTTGTTTGCTGCTATGGAGACAAACTTGAAAGTAGGGTTGTCGCATCACTTAAAAAGTGAACCAAGGACAATTCAGAGGTATTTGATTAATTAAAGTCTACTTACAATTCTTTTATATTTGACTTCCATATTATTAAGCATACATAGACAATGAGTCATATAAACATATAAAAAGTCAGAAGGTTGACTACAAGGTACAGCCAAACTTTTCCTTATCAGTTGATAGAAGAGAGAGTTCTCTTTCCTGTATAAGGAACATACTCACAGAATCACAGAATCATTAGGTTGAAAGAGACCTTTAAGATCATCATTGAAACACAAACCCAGCACTAAATCACGTCCCTAAGTGCCACATCTACACAGCTTTTAAATATCCCCAGGGATGTGACTGAGTCACTTCCCTAAGCAGCCTGTTCAAATGCTTGACCACTCTTTCAGTGAAGAAAGTTTCCCTGCTATCCAAACTAAAGTTCCCCTGGCACAACTTGAGGCCATTTCTTCTTGTCCTGTCACTTGTTACTTGGGAGAAGAGACTGACCTTCACCTGCATACAACCTCCTTTCAGGTAGCAAGAGGGTCCACCCTGAACCTTATTTTCTTCACCATGAGCACCCCCATCTGCCTCAGCTTCTCCTCATCAGATTTGTGCTCTGGACCCTTCTCCAGCTCCATTTCTCATTTGACTTGATGTCTTTTAGGCTTTTACATTGCTCTCTATCACCATAAAATCTGAATGGCTGGATAGGAGGCAACTTTCCGATGAATGAATGAAGTGCGAGCCAGGTGCAGTGTACTCCAGCTGGGAAGTGGGCCAAAATAAGAATCTTGAACTTTTTAGGGAACACCTTAAGTAGTGTTGAAAGTCCAAGGGTCAGACATGGAAGCAAAGCAGCATGTTTGTCTGGGCTTTCTGACCTTCATCAGTGCTGAAGAAGTTGCAGAGCATCAGTGACTTTAAGGTCATGTTTGAGTTACATGCTAAAAATATAAGATAATTCTTTACACAGGGGAAGTTACTATATCAGCAAATGTTATCATCGTGCTGAATAGGGGGTAATGGTGTTGCAAGTGAAGTCAGTGCTGGTACTCAGAATACAAATTTTCTGAAGAAACTGCAGATAATTCATAAGTAAATGCTTTGAATTTGCAAGCACACCCTGTTCTTTCAATTCATTTTCTCATACTTTATGCTTTGCCAAATTGCCAATTATAATGCTAAAAAAAAAATCTAATCTTAAGCAAATTGTGGAGAACAGTGACATTCACGACAATAGATTAATGCCAAGTATTTTAGTATCAGCTGAAGGATACGTGAAGCTTGGGTTGAAGGATGTAATGAGTCAGATTTGGGGTTATCCATTTTAGTACTCCATTTTTTGGTTTAGTTTAATTTTTAGTTTTTATTAATTTTAATACCATAAATCAGAGTATTTTCAATGTGATTTTGCACTATGTGAAAGGCACCCAAGTTCCATTCAGAGGACTCCAATATTTTATCAGCAGCCTAAGGCACATAACACACATTTTGCAAACATTCTAAGGGTCCTTGATTTTCCCATGGTTTCAATGAAAGCATCAGGTTTCTGCAATTCCTTTGTACCTTTTTCAGATCAACAAGAAGCTGAGCATGTACCTTCATATCTCATTAAAGTAAAACTGAAGATACACTGCACTATTTGAAACTGGACTCTAAAAAATACTCAGCCACGGAACTCCAGGTCTATCTCATGCTTTCACTCAACTGCAAAACACGTGGTGATCTCAGTATTCATTTGGTTACTGAATCCTGGATTTTGGTTTTGTTAAAAAAAAAGGAAAATGTAACAGCAGTTTTGAAACATTAGAAAACATTTTTTGGTTCATGAGAAACAGTCCTTTGTCATACAGACTACTATAGTGCTTGACAAGAATTTGCTCTGTGAGTCCTATGTAAGCATTTATATCAATCTATTTATGTTCATGCATGTACAGAGGCTTACAATCTCATCAAAACACAACCAAAGCACTGCAGCTGCAAAATTCCACTCAAGCTAAAATTATATTTAGCTTGTATTTATATTGCTACAGATCGAGCCTAAGGATTTTTGCCAGTAAGGCCTGATGCAACACCCACTGAAGAGAGGTGACCTGAAGAAAATACCTGGAATGCATAATTACACAAAATACAAATTATATAGAGGGAAAAAAAGGATATTTTTCTTTCTAAGTATCAAAAAAACACTGGATGAGAGATATTCCCAACTGTGTGAAAAGGTTTGGAGAAATTTCTCTTTAACCCACACAGAATAACCCTTATGTCCGGCTCCACCTGTAGAATTTTTACCCATGTAAATAATATAGGTCTTCATGTTTTCTTCAGTAATTTTTGAACCTTTACATTTCTCTGAAAGTGGAAGAGAAAAAGGCAATCTCAAGAGCCTGATTTTTCCTCTGTTTCTACCAGTGTGGAAAGGGGCAGAGACAGAAGGAGAATACTTTTTAAGTGAAAGAAAATGTAAGGTTGTGAGCTGACATGAATTTCAGATTTTATCAATAAAATTAAATATGTAGTATTGAAAATCTGTGAAGTCATGCTTTCCATAAGAATATTGGATACGCAAGAGATTTGTCAAATTCACAATAATTTAACTGCCATAAATGAGACCATTCTTTAAAACGTTATATTGTAAATTATCTAAGTTATTAAGTCTGTTGGAATAATAGATCTGTTTTTCATAAAACTTTCTCCTATTGGAAGCAAAATACCTGTCTGCTCATTAAGGCAGAGAGATACAAACTACAGAAGGCAGCAACTGATGTTATATAATCAAGTCGAGAAGAAATAGAGAAAATTCTACAAGATGTCAAATATTTGTATTGCACTTATTTCATGTTCATGCTATCAAAAAGCCTGAGCAGTCACTGTATACCTATAGACAATGACATGTGGAATGACAAAAGTGAGGGACAGAAAGTAACAAAATGTTTGAAAGTGGTGGTTGTCTTGGATGCGGACTGTTTTGAGATCCTTTGGTCAGTCAGGGAAGCAACAGTGAGAGCTGTGAGTAAGCAGTGACAATCTGACTGAGCACCTGTGCCATCATCCCTGCTCATCCAATCCACAAATCTTACCAAGCAGTAGAATGGTTTTGCAGAACACAGGATTAAAACAGAGTAATTGTCATATAAATGTTCCCGTTTTAAGTTTGTCAAATTTCAGTGACAAGGGAACATATTTATTCATAGTTTATTTCAAATCTAACCAAAGAGCTGCTTCTATTATATATACACCACAAAACCTGTCTGTCTCCTCACAGTCTCTACAGTTCATAATTGAGGAACAAATAGCTAAAAAAATAGTTGAATTTCATTATATAGGAAGAGATGAAAGACAGGAAAATCAGACTTTGTTAAACTATAAGGCATTAAAGACAAAACATCAAACTCAGAAATAAAAATGACCAGTGGTGATTAGGAAAGCTATCATATGACTACATTAATAAGACATGTAACTGAAAATAAAACTATAAAGAACTAGATGAAAATGGCCGAGATTAAATAACAGAAAGTGAATTAATGAGAGGTAAACCTGCTACACTTCCAAAGGTAGATGTGTAATCTAAAAAAATAACTAGTTATTTTAAGCATCAGAGAATAGGCACTGAAATTATTAAGGGTGTGAAGAGATTGTACTGATGTGAAAACAAATTTTGGGAAAAGATTACTGAAAATATTAAAACAAGCTCTTTTGTGGCTATGAAAATCAAGATTAATAAAAGCTTGTCCTGATTTCAAAGAGTAAACAGCTGCAAGGATATACAACTAGCAATCCCACACAAAGCAAAATGAATCATGAAAAATGTAGACCTTTCCTGGAGAAGAGAAGGGATTGGTGTAGAGAAAGTCACCAATTCTAGTAGGTCCATCTCCCTCTCTCCCACTGAGCAGCAGACAGGGAAGCAGAAAACAAGAGTTATCTGACAGCTCTTAGCCGTGGATCTCTACAGCCCAGACAATTTAAAAAGCAGCATATCCGCTTCTTGTGGTGTCTCATAAACCCCCAGCCCCACACTGCCCAAGAAAAAAGGATCAAATCCAGGTTTCACATGTGGAATTTTCTATGGCAAAAAGTCTGTCTCTGTCTAGTGCACAAATAGGGTTGTAGCTCTCTTCTAAGTGATGTGATCCTTCTTTCTATTCATCACAGAATATTTCATCACCTTTTGCCAATACAAGTTCTGTTTTATTTGATAATTTTCATTAACGGATAGAGGAAGGATGAACCAGCATCTTCACACTATCTTACAAATTAAGAATTTGTAAATCTCAAATTATTCCCAGATATTCTACAGAATTTTTTTATGGTTTTGAAATGATTATCCTTTCTATGCTGCAGTTTACCACCTTTTAGGCAGAAACAAGTTCTCTCTCACTTCACTGGTCTGCACATGAAGAATGATTATGATGCTGTGATGATAAAAGGTGGAGGTACACTCAAGGTAGATACTAATCCAAATGTGTTTGACCATGAATTCATAACCTTCAGGGGGGTTCCATCGTGGAAGGCTTGGAGAACTGAAATATTAGTTATTTAATTATTAAGGAGCTATTTCCGGCAGGTGTTATTCATAGGAAACAAGTTTTTTTGTGATGGAACTACTTCTAAAGCCTCTATTGTACATTTTTTATCTGCTGGGGGTTTGTCATTATTATTACAGCTACCAAATTCATGATCTGTAGAAAGAACAAACAATGAAATGGAAGTTATGACCCAGGCCACTGAGAGCAGAAAAACAAAGATAACAAGCATTATTAAAAGTTTAAAACAAAAAAAAAAATTGATAGAAGGAAGAAGTGAATCTGAACAGGTGTTCCTTTTCTGCATACAACAGGAATACCAGGAATAAAATTATTAAGTGTATGTTTAAAAGGTGTGGTGCTGAAAAATAGGACCAATGATAAAAAAATCCAGTTTTTTTTCACTTTTACAATGATTTTTTTCAATTTTAATATCCTCAAGAAAAAGCATAACTTTATTAAAAATACCCTATCAATCATAATCTAGCTCACAAAATACCCTCCTGTTTTTGATACATCACTCTTCGCTCTTACCAATGTTTCCTGCCTTTGTGACAAAGTTTATTGTCAACTGAGTTGTGGCAATTCAAATCACTTGTGGAAATATGCCGCAGATTCATTCAGCTGAATTTTTCAGGTTAAATACCAAACCAAAAAAACCCTGAAAATTTTTTTATAACCCAGGTAATTCCATGTGCAGGAGTTGGCACAACCAAAACTACAGCACAGGGTCAGGAACAAGTGCCTAGAAACAGAAACTTCTAAAATTGGCTGTCTGGTTTAAAAGAAGAAAAAAAAATCATATCAGAGTATGCAGGTAAGAAGGATGTATTAAATAGAGATATTGAAACAGTACTATGACACTCATAGTCTAACACAGTCTGTAAGTGGGCCTAAAATGTTGACATAACTCACTCAACTGAAATTAAAAGAATCTCAGGTATGTCACAGAAATACTCATGAATAGAAGGAAAATAAAATTTTCTTCTATAATGTTAAAAGCGAACATCGAGTATGGCTCTTAAAATCCCATTCTTACGCATAGAAGTGAATAAACAAAAGAAACAATGACCTTCAATTCTTAGCCTTTATTTGCCTTGAAAAACACTCACAGAGCAGAGATAATAGACTTTTTCACCTTTTTATTTTTTTTGTCAGAAAGGACATCTGTGACATATTTATAAAAAATACCAGTGCTCTCTGTAAAGAAAAAACCTCTCAGTATATGAGCCTGGTAGATAAAGAATGTGCCAACTGAAGTTACACTGGCAAAGTTAACTAAGCTCTTTAAGAAGGATGATTTCTTATTTGCTGTTCTTCATTCTGGCCAGGACAGGGTTAATATTGGTGGTAGCCAGGAGGGGACATGACCGGGACCCTGAGGTTATTCCATGCCACCTCACATCATTTTCCAGGGATGGTGACAGGGGTCCCTTCCAGGTTGGGGTAGCATAGTATTGTTGGGTTGCCCGTGGTATAGCAGTGACCATTCACATCTGAATGACTCACCTCCCTTGTACACTTCCATTATTAATATTGTTGCTCTTACTGTTCATTTTCTTATCTCATTGCTGTTGCCAGTAAATTGTTCCTATCTCAAGCAGTGATCTCTGCCTTCTGTGCTTCCAGTCCTCCTCTCCATCCCAGTGCAGGGGAGGTAGGGGGTGCTGATCGAGCAGTGATGGAATGGTTTCAGTGGTGGCACTAAACTGGAGAATGGCATTCCTAAAACATGACAGCCTCAAATGGTGCCCAGTGTGAGGCAGGAAGGGTTGACATAACAGGTTGGAAACAATAGTGATCTAAGCATTTGTGAAGGTTTGGGTTGGCTCCCTGACAAACCCAGCAGCTGGCCACACAGACTCCTCCCTCCCGAGAGAAAAGGAAAAAAAAGTACCAAAAGAAAATTGTATTAAAAGTATATATTCACATATATTACAATTATATACAATCAAACACTATGAATATACAAAACAAGAACCCCAAGGCAAACCCAAAAGGGAAAAGAGGGGAAAGGGAAAGGGGACAAAAATGGGTCAAATCAAAACAAAACAGATACACACACACCCTTAAACTCAGGGAAAAGTTCAATAAACTAACACAATAAATTTTCACCAAACTCCCGTCAAGAGAAGCAGTAGAAATCTCCACCTCCATGCGGCTTTCAGACAGCTTCCCAGATAGGCCTCAGCTCATACAGATAAGAGCTAAGCTGACACAGAGACCTGATGTCCTCCAAGCACATGAAAGGAAGGAGAGAGGGAGGAAACTTCCTCATCTTATATACACCTGATTACGTGAAGGAACGGTGTGGAATACTTCCTTAGTTATGACCCTGTTATCAGGGAAGGCCCAGATCAAAACTAAGAAAACTAAATGACCACAGCGTTTTTTGCATTAGATGCAAAAAACTGGTCACAATGTTGCTTAGTATGTTCACATGGGTGTCGTACCCAACCCTGCGTATGTCTCTGTACATGCACTAGGTGTCCATCATAGTGCTCTTTGTCAGAGCAGGGGAGGGATCAGGATGGCTTTGTTGCTGTACTGTTGGACATCAATTTATGAGATGACAAAAACAGGGGCAATGAGGGTCATTTGAAATGTGTGTTCAGTGTTGCCCTCCTACCCTTACCTTGGGTGCTACATTTTGGAGTCCATTAATAATTGTACCCAGCCTGGGAGGATGATTTTACTCAGATTTTCACCCTCTTTTTGTCCTTCAGGCCTATTACAACAGCTTTTGAGCACGCTGAATTCCCTTCGGATGTTAACAAAAGCATGTTCTTATTGCCAAATCTGCCAGGTCTTCTTGGTGCACTCCACACCATATTTAGAGTTACAAAAGAGATTTTTAGGCAGGCCTTTCAGAGACTTGGCCCAAGAGTGGATAGTCATGAGTGGTATGGAATGTGTGAGAAAATGGGCCAGCCTTTGAAGGACTACTCGGCTCCAGTGGTTTGGAAGTTCACCCCTGAACAACTACAGGGCAGAATATTTGAAAGCAAAACACTGTGGCAGTTCCAGAGAAGCACAGAGAATACTAATCTTAAACCACAACAGCCTGGTTTGTTTAGTCCACTTCTTCACAATCTTCAAATATATATATCCAAAAATAAAGAGTTCTTGATGTACATGTAAGGGAAAAATATGGATTACTTGAGGTTGACAGACACGGGAAGATGTGAAAGGTCTCTAAAACTTATGGTCTCTAAAACTTTCAACAACCTTTGACCAGCTAAAGCATCCTGGACTCTCACCCCTGCCATTTTATTCTCTCTTCTGATTTCCTGGCATAAGTGTTTACTCATCCACACTGTGGACCAAAGCCGGGAACTGATCTCACTGACAGGTATCCAGGAGAGAAAATAATAGTTTTGAGTTGGTTGAGTTTCTAAGCTGCACAACTATCTGCCCCAAAACACTGAGAGGGGAAGGGAGCAATTAGAAGTTGGAGGTGCAGCCTAATTAAACCAGAAGTGCTGTAGAAAAGTATGTACATTCCAGAGGAGCCTCAGTCATCCTGGATATTGATTTAATGTTAGACAACACCAAAGTGCTGCAGCTTACTTTGCTGATTTAATTATTTTTTTAGCAGATAGCTTGATTCCAAAGTACATCTTTCAACACAGTTTTCAGATTGTGGACAGTAGTGAACGTTGTAGTGTTTACAATTTATGTATTTGCCATAAGATTATTATTATAAGATTATTAATTAAATTAATAGTTTAGATGTCAATGTTTCGACAGGTATATTATTTAAATGTCTGCATGGTTTAAACACAACTGGCTTTTTTTTTTTTTCTGTGCAGCTGCTCAGTAAACTGAAACTCGAAGCAGCATATTTAACAGGCACCCAAAAACTGTGTACTCCTTTGTTGACATGTGGAACTGATAACTGACATGTGGACTGAGAACAAAGGTGGAGTGCCTCAGGATCCTGGAGGATGAGCCAAGGAAGTAAACTACATAATCCATGTTTAAAAAAAAAAAAAACATAAAGAAATTGGCTTACCAAGAATACATAGTGTTCTGCTTTGACCAGAGGAAACTAAAAGCTTACGTTTGCAGGGATTTAGGATGAAACCATTAGAACTGTTTTCCCTGTTGGTGCTGGGACTCATGATACTTTCATAAGACCTCATGTATTTTACAACATGAAAAACCTTGGCTCAGAGTTATTACATTCTTTTAACCTTTTCCTTTTAAAGCTCAAAGGCAAGATGCACTAAATCTCGTAGACTACTTTGCCACAAAATGATACGTATGTGGGATGTGCATGCCCTGAACGAAGAAGCATAGTTTTACTAATCAGTTAGCAAGTAATGGTAGCTGTTAACTACTAAATAATGGGACACATTCTTCCTTCACTACCCCCGTATTTGTCTTTAACAAATCTGCCTAAAAGGAAGCTTAAACATTCTGCTGTTGATTTTATTGTCATAATGTACGTTTATTGAAAATAATAAAGTGCTTTATGCAGTTTTATAACAGACATTTTTATAAAACCTACCAAAATTGCAGCTTTCTACTCTATGCCAAGTTAAAATTAATACTGTGATTTTATACCACAATACTTATCTGATTAACATGTGGAAGGATTAGCTGCTATGACACTGCATGTTATACAAACCTTAGGCTACACAGATAATTAGAGGCTGAACATGGCACAAATAAGAACAGCTGTGCTCAGCTTCTGCTCTCTACTGTCCCTTGGAAAAGTTCTTCTCTCTTCACTGACTGCTGTGAGAAGTTAGGGAGATTTAACCTAAGCTATAATTAGCTAGTGTGTATTGTCCCTAAGTACCAATGCAGAGATGTCCATCAGCTTCAGGCAAATTTTTACTCTATTTACTTATATAGTGCAATTTGTGAAACTATCTCATCTTAGGAATTTTGTTAGAGTGCCTGCTTGGTAAAAAGATTCATAGCCTCAATTGATAATTCCCATTTAAAATTTAATTTTTAATATTAAATATGTACATCAGCTACTCATAAATTATTCCAAAATATTAGTAAAATAATTCTGCACACCCCTCTCAGGTACCTGGTGTGATTCTTGGAGTAGTCCTGTGCAGGGCTGGGAGCCGGACATTGATGATCCCTGGGGGTGCCTTCCAACTCAGGACATTCTATGATTCTAACGTAATCTTCAAAGTAAAGCAGAGAAATAAAATGTGTTCATATCTGCGTTTGCAGGGTGAAATCTGTTTGAACATCCACAATATCCATATATAACAGTATATCACCACTACTTCAAACAACTAGAGAAAATATGTAATTGACCACAATGAAGTATTGAAACTAATGGAAAAATATTTGAATGATACTCTTGAAACCAAAAAAACTTTCTTGTTACACTTGAAGCATCAAACAAGAAAATCAATACACAGAAGTAAATTAAAGAATAGTCTAAAATGTTTCTATAAAGCAAAAGAAATCAGTGCAACCATATGGGTCTGAAAAGGAAATATTAAGTACTCTTGGAAAACCAGGTGAGATGAGAAGAGAGAACATAGAGTCTTTGTGTGGCAAAACACCTGAGCTGAATTCCAAGATAAATCTTTTCATGTGGACACATTGTAAGACTTGGATTGGTGGCAGCAGCCTCATCCCAGCAAGGACAATTCTGCAGTCCTGATTCCACAGATGTTCATCTGAGTTTGGCACCATCTTTTCACACAGACCGTTTCTCTTCTCTTCTTGTTACACACCACGTTGCTCTCAAGCAAATGCTTATGAAGTCATGAAAACTGCACCGGGGAACTTGCTCAGACTGAAAATAAGCCCATGGAAAACAACTACCCAGGACAGGAATGAACCGTGGACATTGTGGCAAGAACAGCCTGAACTGGCACTCTTACTGAGAGAGACAGATGAAACAGTGTGCCATAAATGAGCAAATAATTGTTAATTGTGCTACTCAAATATAAATGCTCACTCCTCAACATACAGTTTCTATACAAAGCAAATAGAAAGAGTTTACTTTCCTTGGAAGAGATCTCATTTAATTGGACTACAAGCATGGTGTTTACTTACATCTCTTGTTCTAAAAGAACTGACTTTGTGCCAATACTGTAAGTTTCCCACTTTTTTCAATATGGAAATTAACGCCAATTTTTGCATTGGTCTTTCAAGTCTATAACAAGCTGGGCTGGCACAAAACAGATATTTGAAATGGATGAGTACTTTCTTCTGAGCTCAATCTGAATGTTAATAGAAACAAAACAAGTTAAATTTGGTAGGCAAATCCCACACCCGTTAGTTCTTCAACCTGAGTGAAAAAACAGGGTAAGAATACAATGAAAGTTATACAACTTTGGAGACTGAACCCCAGACCCTGTAGAAACTAGTCTTTTCACCTACCTTGTGGCAAGGCAAGTCTGAAGAGCAAGTACAAGTGAAAAAGATCAATGAGCACCAGAGATTCTCTAGGCAGATATCACAAAGGTTTGTGTTTACCTGAAATGGGTTTGTAATTCGGAAAGATAGAGCTCAGAATTGCCTGTCACTGAACCTTCCTTCCGTTTTCCCCCAGGATGCTCAAATGTTTTGCCTTTACACAGAATCTTTTAGTATTCCTCTTGTCTTCTACTTATCAGGGGAAGCAGGAGAAAAACAAGTCAAGTATATTTTTGCTATATTTACTTTTCCTTATCCATTTCTAAATACTTTCTTGTAAAGTACTTTAAGCCATGTGAAAATAAGACTAATATAGATGAAAAGAGGAAAAGCCTAAGAGGGAATTCAGATATCTAAGCTACAAGAATTATATGGGGAAAAAGAGAGAAACTGCAGCAACAATCCTTACCCATCTCTCTGGACAGTGAAGAATGATCAAGAACACATTCATTCACTTCATTCTATCATTTTCTTATGTACCAAGCTGATCATGTATTAATACAAGTAGCTACCCAGATGTGCCATCATTCAGTATCTTATATTGCAGTGATAACTAAAACTCCAACGCTGAAGAGATTTTCTTTTTTCCAACCAACATTCCTTTTCCTCTGTGTATTAGCACATGCTTATTTGAGTTTAGAGCAAATAATTACAACCATTGTATGCATTCCAAGGTTACATGAATGTATTTACATAAAACTGAGCTACCAGTTAAGAAAAAGACTTTAAAAGTTGTCTATGCTATTCAGGCAGAAGAGAAACAATGAAAAATATTCAATTAATGGCAGCTTCTGAGGGCCCAGTCCCTGTCTTGGAAGGCTGGGGATGAGACTATGAGACACATGTTTTATAGTCTTTAGGATTTTGTCATCCTTTATGCAAAGGATAAGACAACTAAGACATCCTGTTCATACCTAGCCTGAAGTAATACTATTGCCAGACAAGTATGACCTGAAACAGAGGTTTATGCAGCAGAGTTCTATACCAGGACAGAGATCAAGAGTATATTATATGTCAAGTGTTCTGCAACTGCATGCTACATATTTACTTTCCCAGGAACACATATTTAGCCACTACGGCACAATACCTAATGATGGCTGGTCTCTTGTCACCACTGGTGTTGTGAAGGCAGAGAGTTCTCCGCCAACAAAGAAATTCTCACACCAGAGGGATTCTCTCCTGTCAGAAGTCAGTTGCTTTACCAGTTCATGCAGCTAAACAGAATAGGTGAACAAAAGCAAAACCTCAGAATGTACAAAAAGGCCTTAGTTGAAACAAGAAACAGCTCTGCATAACGCACTCACTGCCAGCATGGAGGTTTCCCTCATGGAACAGGAAAGGCAGCAGAAACCTGAGGCAGTAACCCCTCAGCAAAAACTGGGTTGGAGGCCCACTGTCCTGTACCAGACTCAGCTCAAAACCTGCCCGTTTTCATCACTGAAAGGGTGGGAAGTGAGGATGTCCTCCCATATTACACTTTGGCAGCCAAAAAGCTGCCCTTTGAGATGGTTGTTGCCAAGTTAATTAACAGGGTTGCTGAATGATTAGAATGAAAATAATAACTATTTGTATTTTGAGGAGTATATTAATTATCAAATAAAAAAAACCCCTGTAGACAGGTTTGTGAGGGTGTGAGGCAGAGAAGCAGCTCTCTGTATGGTCATACAGCTTTTAAGTTACACAAAGGCAGTGAGATGTACCCCACCAGTCAGAGAGCAGTACAGTTTTGCACTGTATCTGGGACAGGACTGAGATTACCAAAGGAAATTGCAGCTACAACAATTCATAGGAGCTGGTTATGATCTCTCATGCAGCAGACATCCTGGGCACACAGGATGAAAATCCCACCTATTGGTCCTGGAATATAGGCTCACCCCTCTGCACATTCCTCCCTCACAGCACAGCTATTCCCCTTGTAACACAATGATGCAAATCCTGCCTCATTTCACTCGGGAGATGATTGAAGTTAGTAGCAGTTCATTCTCTCCATGTTTTTGCAACTGAGCTGACCCAATCTTGTCCCCAGCAAACTTTCAGGAGTACATGTAGGTATTTTACGTATGAGTTCAATAAACGAATTCCCATCAAATATAAACTACCCAACAGAGGAACAGCTTGTATAAAGCTATGCACAGATCTGCCGTCATCACAGACCACTCGGGCTTTGCTCTCATGGTTACCATGATATCATCACAATCCCTCAGAGCGCATACTGCCTTCTGTCTCACCACCAATGTCAATTATTAATGCCTGCTCATCATAACTGCACATCATCTAGAAATGCTTTTTCTTTCTCTCCATATATCTTTAAAAAAAAATCTTCTCTCATAATTGCTAATACAAAAGCACATGTAGGGAAAAAAGTGTTTGCAGATGTCCAAAAGAATTTGTCTTTCCTGGATTATCTGGCCTGCTAATTACCCACAAGAAGCGTAGTGGGTATTTGTCACTGATGCAGAGATAAGCAAGGCAGGTGGGAAATGTTTATACAGGCAAGACAACTAACTATCCCTGGTGCCAAAACAAACAGGTGCAGATTTTATTGATGCAGCAAACATGGAAACAAACCTAAACAAATATGCAGTTGATGAGGGATATTTCTGTACTACAAAAACAGTACCTGCAAAGTAAAACAAAAGATGTTCTGTTTCCTGGTGGAGACACTTGCAAAGCTGGGACTTCTCTTCTACCTTCTGAATTCCAACATGAAGCATTACACAAGAACATTGTCCCACAACAGCTCTTCCAGTGTGCCTGAAGGAAATTAACTGGCACATTCAGATCATCCTTGTTCTTGGTGGTCTGACCTCAGATGGCATCCAGAGGTGCCCACCAGTACTACAGTCTCTTCCCACTCATCCATTGAATTATTTGGGGCATTACTGGGTATCCCTCCATCACATCCAGGATCACACATCAAACTGAAATGCTAACACAGGTGCAACCTGAAAGCTTTTTTTGTCTGAAGTGAATCCTTTCAACTGTTCCCATGTAACCAACGTGGTTCACATTAGGCTGTGCAAAGTAGAACTAAACCAGAAGATGCAGACCAGCTTCCAGTGATGCTCTGTCTACAAAACCAGCATAGAGCTCATTCAGAGCACCCACACCACCCCCAAAAGGGTACACCATGAACTCTAGATCATCAGCACCAACTGTTTTAATCAACAAACATTTTATTAAGCAATAACTCCTACTGACTCCACTGAAAAACTCTAACCTCACTTTTTACCATCTATTTTGGACCAAATTAATTTTGTCTCCTTTTCACTGCTTTCAAACAAGAGATGCAATAAATGCCACCTTTTAAGACTATACAAAGACCTGAGCTGCTTTCTAAAAGCAGACATTTGGTATGTCTGATCAGAGCAGCCTGAAATTGGCTGCAAAGGTGCCTATAAAAATCATTGAGTAACATTCCATGTTCAAGCCTTATGCGTGTTTTTAAAAGTCTTGTAAGCTTGAAGGAAGATGTATTTCAGCAATTCTTCTGGCTGAAAGCCTGAAGTGGATGGAGAGTGGCAGCTGCTTCACACTTGAATAATGACGAGATGTGACATGGTTGTGTCAGTTCTGGGGAGCTGGAGGTTACAGCATTTCACTGTAATTTACTGTCCAGTTGCATTTCCTAGCCAAAGACAGACAGTGAGATTATCCCACATACCCAGCCTCAAAGCTGATGCTCAGCCTGATGAGACCACTCATAAATGAACAATTAATGGAGACAGCTGAAGAAATAGCCTCCCACACACCTCTAAGACCCAAAGTCTCAAGCTACAGGATCACCAAAGGAGTTTTACTTTTAAAACATACAAGGCTCCAAAAATTTGCCTGTGGAATTTTCAGAAGAGCCCTCGGTTCTTTTAACACCTTAAAAGAGAGCGCAAAGGAGAAAAAGGCTGCACACCTTTTCTCAGAGGGTAGTTTTACTGGTAGACTTTAGAAAATAAGAGAACTTGACAAAAATTTAGAAAGGCAACATTCAACCAAAGAAAACATTTCGCAAAACATTGATTTATCACATGCTAACACATACAACTTAGCAAAATCCAGCCCAGCCAGTTCCACATTACCTAAAATGATAAGAAAAGAGATTAGGAGAAGCAAAGAGAGAGAAAAGAAAATTATAGTTACCACTTGAGTCCTGTGAGAGTCACAAGCTCAGGTGGCAGGGTCTGGATGACCATGGGGAGCACATGTTGCTGCTTTTATTTGTTTTGGCCCCACTGTGCCACAGCCCCTGCCCCCAGGTGGGACTCTGGTGTGCCAGCCAATCTGGGGTAGGGCTCCGGGATGTGGTGTGGGCAGTGATCCCAGGATGCCTTTGACTGACAGCTGCTCCAGGTTTGCCCAAGGAGGAACCAAGGGGATGGCCTGGGACAGGGCACCACCTCACCTATGTGAAATTCAGCCTGTCCCTTCCACCCACCCTGATACTCACACACTTGAGTTGGTCCCAGCCAGTAATTAATATAATAATCCAGTATCTCTTAACACAATGGTTATTACTCACAGCATATCTACTGGGCACTTCATTTCACTAGTCTGGGATATGGAGAGGCCCAGACTGAGGAACCTGTGGCAACCTGCTTATGCTACTGTGGGATTTTTGGCATCCACTCAGCAAGAGACGCTTAACGATACTTCGCTATGGAGAAGGTTAGATGGGATAACCAGTTTCCATTTATGCTAGAGAGACATGCCAATTGCCTTTAAATAGCAGAATCACTTTTGAAAGCAGTCAAAGCTCCCTTATGTATCTCTGTATCTCAAAAGCACATGTCTGTAGATGTCAGGTAGGGTAACTGGTGAGTGTATTTTAACTCTCTAGTTGCCTCTGCACTTACCTCTGCAATCAATCCTTGAAATCACTACCTGACTTGGACTGCAAAATACTCTGTTTCTGTTCTCCCTGCTGCCCGGAAATGTCTCCTACCCCTAGAGAAGGGAAGGTAAGAAAGACAACAGCATAAAGACTATTTAAACAACATCAGGTTCTAGAAGGATTTCCTGCAGTACTGCAGCATCTGGCTCTGGAACACCACAAAAAAAGGCAGCTGTTGCATATTCCCAGGACATTCATGTGATGGGCAGCAGGGGTTATAAGGGATTATAAACCCCAAATTTCTCCCTCCTTATTTTCTCTTACTGACATTGTCCATAATGAAGGAGAGGAATGCATTCTACAGAAAAACTACTTCGCTCAATGTAGATCACTACAGGATGACCATCTTTTATTTGAAATATTGAATATTGCATAGGACCATCTCTAATAGTGCTTGATGGTCTCAGCTTTCAATGAAAGTTGAGACTTTTATTTTAGTTTAGATTTTTGTCTCTTAAAAAACTGTCTTAGGATCCTGAGTGTTTTCATATGCTTGTAGTTGTTCTTTTTAATTTTTACTGCTTCTTTATTATTATTTGATTATTACTCTTCTAGAAATATCTGCAAATTTATCAGAGAATATTTGCTGATTTTTTTTTTAAATTTGATAATTTTTTTTTTTTGTCTGAGAAGGAGCAGATCATGGGTTTATTTAGTGATCTTAGTGACAAGTATTTTTAAGAGCTTTTAGGAGGTTACTGGATTTTCTTTTAAGAAATCTTGTTTGAATCCAAGTCCTATCACCTGAAACATTTTTTGAGTTATTCAAACACAATTCTGGATATTCTTTCCCCTTTTCTATGTAACTGTTGCCTGTAAACTAAATAATTTTTCAAAAACATTCCCAACTTCTCTTTCTTGTTACTGTCTCAGTAGTCCACTTTAGTGATTAGTACATGACATCTTTTAGTGTACTAATCTATGTGGATTCAGTCTATTCAAATCATTTACCATAATTGCTCATTTCACACAATTTTTGAGCATCCATCTGAAAACCAAAATGAGAAATCCATATTTCAGAGCATGCTATCAGCATATGCCAGTAGTCTTGCAAGTGTTAATTTCTCAGCCACTAAGAAAAACAGGAAATTTTTACATTAAAGAGAAAGTCTGAATACCTTTACATGATAGACTTCATTGATACCAACCATCTCCTTTCCTTATCTGTAGCGCTTAGAAAATTCTTAATTATGACCCCTTTAATTTCTTTATGCAAAACAGAAAATCTGTACCTCTGAATATTCTTTCAGATTGCTGTCTAATGCTATAGAAAGAATTCCTTTCTTGTACTGGGAAAACTAGTGATTATGACAATGCCAATTGTTTAAAGAACAGATAATTAGAAAATTAACTAAAGAATTACTAGACACATGAGCATGCAGAATAAGAATTTGTAATTTCTTAGGAAATATCTTGCTGAAGTTAATACACAGAAAGCTTGGGGAGATCTGAACTACTATTTCAAACCAAGGCATGACTCATTTGTTAAACATTCAGGAAGAATCAGGCTGATCTTTCTATTGTGAAGTAACTCAAAGTACTCTACCTTGATGATGAGTCAAAGTTCTTCCCTATACTTCAATTCCCTGCCTGAAAGACCTGTGATATTTAGCTCAAGCTCTAAGTAAAGGCACTGTAACACTCTGAAACTTCTCTGATACTCCTGAAGAACCTTTTCAACTTAACTATTGTGTCTACAAAATCTTACCAGAGTACCTGCAGTGACAGCCTACAAGCCAAAATCATGGTTTGCATATGCTGTCTTGCAGCAGAAGCTCTTGAGGAAAAGGTTGAACTCCTTCAGCAGGGAGACCTGCTTGAAAGTCCTTTCCCATGGCCAAGGATCAGAATGCTCCCTCAGGAAATTGCTCGTGAAATGGGAATGACAAGTCTTGGAGACTGTTGCAAGCTAGATAGAAGCAGATGTATTTCACCATACCCCATTCTGTGGTCATTACAAAGATGCTTTCATGCCACATCCAGATGTCAGCAATATCTACCTCCCTGTAAGTTCTTCAGAACTTTCTGGGGCCTCTCTCCTCTACCACTTTGGACACACCACAGACATGCAAGTTACCTGCAGAACAAACCATCTTTTCCATAAATACTTATTTAAAAATTTCATCTGCTTTTCATGAGATGCCCTAGGGAATATAGTTTCTGTCTGGACTAAGAGAGACAATAAAAGAGATAAATACTCTGTGGGGGAAGAAAACACTCTGTGAAGAGGCACTTTCTCCCTTGTTGAGGCAGATATGTTCACATAATATGCAGTTCCTCACTCATGGGAAATGTGGCTGCTGACACTAAGTCCAAGGTAATCCTAATCACTAAACACAGTGTGCTGGAGACACTCACACTTTTATTCATGTTAGCAGATGGACAGAAACTCCCATTTTGGTCTGTATGGTTACAAGTCCTAAAATACTGTGCAAGTTGCCAGACTGACTGACCTGATTATCAGACTCACTGACACGCATGAATCAAAAAGTCATGGCATCCAATGGAGCTGTCTGTTGATAGACAGGTTGGATAAAACTAAGATTCCATGGAGATAACTCAGGAGGATCTAATGATGTGAGGATAGTCCTAGCTGGATTGCTGTCATGGGAACCAGTTTTGGGAATATTGCTGGGGGGCAGAAGTGAATTTGTCCTCTGCTATGCCTGTTGTAGAAACGAAATGTTGGAGTTTTAATCTAAAGCTTTCAAAACTCATTTTGTAAGAAGTACTACTGCCTTCAGGGAAATATCTTTGCATGTTATCCCACACATTCCTACATATCTTTGTCAGATCAAGGGCTCTGTAAGCATTGTCACTTGTGACGAGAATGTGGATCCAGGCACTCAGAGTTTTAGAGTGGTTTTTTTGTCCTGTACTTTCCAAATCCAATCAGAGCTCAAGATTGTTTAAACATAGTATCATAGGTGTCTTTTCCTTTTCTTCTTCTTTCTCATTCTCTTTCTTTCTTTGTTTTCCTTCCTTCCTCTTTCTCTCTCTCCCTCTCCCTTTCTCTCTCTCTCCCCCCCTTCTCTCTGTCTCCCTTTCTCTCTCTCTCTTTCTCTCTCTCTCCCTCCCTCCCTCTATCTCCTTCTTTCTCTCTCCCTTTCTCTCCCTTTCTCTCTCTCTCTCTCTCTTTCTTTGTAGAGAAGGGGAAAAAAAGGCAGAAAATTAGACTCACAAAATCATGACGGTTGCAAAGGACCTTCAAGATCATCAGCTCCAACCTTTGACCGAACACCACCATATCAACTAAACCACATTACTAAGTGCCACGCCCAGTTGTTTATTGAACACTTCTAGGGATGGTGACTCCATCACCTTCCTGGGCAGCCCATTCCAATGTTTCATCACCCTTTCAGTGAAGAAGATATTCCTGATGTCCAACCTGAACCTCCCCTGGCACAGATGAAAGCCATTCCCTCTCACGAGCTGCCCAGGAGAAGAGGCTGATCCCCACCTGGATACAATCTCCCTTCAGATGGTTGTAGAGAGTAATAAGGTCACCTCTGAGCTTCCTTTTCTCCAGGCTTAACAACACCAGCTGCCTCAGCTTTACTTATACTCCCTCAGCTCCTCAAAGGATTTACTCTCTAGACCCTTTGCCAGCTTTGTCGTCATTCTGTGGACTCACTCCAGAACCTCAATGTCCTTCCTGAATTGAGGTGCCCAGAAGAGGACACAACACTCAAGGTGTGGCCTCACCAGTACTGAGTGCAAAGGACACTTCCCTAGTCCTGCTGGCCATGCTATTTGTGATACAGGCCAGGATGTCATTATTAAAACAGGGCTTTTGTTTTGCATAAAACTTAGGTGTCACTGATAGTAACTGAAAGCTCAGGACTTTAGAGAACAAGGTTGTTTTTCAGGTGTCTAAAGATGAATAGAAGAGCACAGATTTAGGCAGGTGTTTGACTTGTATTTCCTATTAGCGTAGAATTAAAACATTCAGAATGAGGACTTTATTTTACATTTTGTATAGAATGAAGCATATTAATAAGATGTAGGTAAGTTGTTAAGTAGTCTATCCTAACTTGTTTTCACAGCTATTCCTATACTGCCTCATCTGTAGCTTTCCATAATAATCTGTGTTTCTTCTTATATGAGAGATAGGAAATATTCAGAATCATTTCAGAATGCTGATCTTGTACTCAGTGATAATTTAATCCTAACCAAAGCTTTCAGTCCCTAATATATTTATTCACAGAATAAATGGTTTGGGTTGGAAGGGACCTTAAGGATCATCTCATTCCAACCCCTTGACATGGGCAGGGATCCTTCCACTAGAACAGCTTGCACAAACCCCATCCAACCTGGCCTTGAGTATTTCCAGGGATACACAGCTTATCTGGGCAACTTATGTCAGTGCCTCACCTCTCTCACACTAAAGAATTTCTTCCTAATATCTAATCTAAACCTGCACTCTTTCAGTTTAAAACCGTTACCCCTTGTGCCATCACTACATGTCCTTGTAAAAAGTTCCTCTCCCCACTCTCTTGTAATCCCATCAAGCACTGGAAGGTTGTTAGAAGATCTCCCCAGAGCCTTCTCTTCTCCAGACTGAAAAATCCCAGCTGTCTCATCCTGTCTTCAGGAGACCCCCTCCAGACCTTTGACCAACTTTGTAGCTTCCTCTGGACTCACTCCAACAGGTCCTTATCCTTCTCATGTTAGGGTCCCTTGAGCTAGACGCTACAGATGAAGTCTCAGAAGAATTGAGTAGATGATGGGGAGAATCACCTCCCTTGACCTGCTGGTCACACTTCTTTTAATGCAGTCCAGGATATTGTTGGCTTTCTGGGTTTCAAGTGAATGTTGCCACCTCAACCAACACCTACCAGTCCTTCTCCTCTGGGCTGCTCCAAGTCCATTCTCCACCTAAACTGTATTTGGGCTTGGGATTGCCCAACTCAGGTGTAGGACATTGCTCTTCGCCTTGCTGAAGTTCATGAGGTTTACATTGGCTCACCTCTCAGGTCTGTCAAGGTCCCTCTGGATGGCATCCTTTCCCTCCAGAGTGTCATCTGCACCACACAGCTTGGTGTCATCGGCAAATCTGGTGAAGGTGCACTCGATTCCCATTACCCCTGTTGCCACCAGAGATGTTAAACAGCTCTGGTCCCAATATTGACCCCCCCGACAAATGCCACTTGACACTGGCCTCCACTTGGTCATCAAACTGTAACTGTAGCTATTTGAATGTGGCCATCCAGAAAATTCCTTATCCTCCAAGTGATCCATCCATCAAATTCACATCTCTCCAGCTTAGAGGCTAGAATGTCATGCAGGACAGTGTCAAATGCTTTGCACAAGTCCAGATAGATGGTGTCAGTTGGTCTTCCCTCAACCACCATTGTGGTAACTATTGTAGAACGGCACCAAATTTTTCAGGCACGATTTGACCTTAGTGAAACCGTGTTGGCTCTCACCAATCACCTTCTTATTTTTCATGAGCCTTAGCATGGTTTCCAGGAGATTCTGCTCCATGGTCTTGCCAGGCACAGAGGTGAGATGGACTGGCCTGTAGTTGCCCAGATTTTCCCTTTTTCCTTTTTAAAAATTCCTCTCTTTCCATTTTCCCAGTTGCTAGGAACTTCACTGGACTTCCATAACTTCTCAAGTATGAGAAGGTACCTTACAATTCTCAAAGACACTCAATTGCTGCAGTTAATAGGCTATGGCAGGAATCTCTTGCCTTTTAAAAGCCACAGCAAGCTGAAAAACAGTCTTGGCAGGCTGCAGTTTCAAAAATATAGCAGATGTAATATTCTGTCTCCTGAAGCCTCTGTTGTCCAATAGAGCTTTCCATGAAGTGCAAGAATTCACTCTAGATGTACAAGCATACAGTAATACACAAGTCAACTTCAACAAGTAATACAGAAGTGAACATCAGAGATTCTTAATGTAACATCATTACTTGATTAAAAAGTGTTATGATCTTTTCACCTCTGGTCAGACACACACACACACCCCCACACATTGTGTGTGGCACATATAATACACACACAGAAAATCTCCTAATTTAGTCTTCTAGAAAATAAAGAACTGATATCTTGACAGCTAGTTCCATTCACTAGTCAACCTTATATCTAAATCCTTTTGGATATTATTTGAATTTATCTTGCTTTCTTCATTAGATACGGTAATGATTTTTTGCCTTATATTACATAATCCTACCAAGTTTAATGCCATTACTTAAAATGAAGCACAAAGTGAACTGTAATTTAGAAGTTAACATTTCAACAAGTTTTCAGCTCTATAGTTAGCTCCTAGCAACAGATGCATTCCTGCAATCATTTTACTTTATACTTGTACAAGTACTGAGACTTAAATATTAATTTTTATATGCTTTTTCTCTTCCTGTTTCTTTAAGACTAAAAATAGTTGTCAAACTAAAACTGGAACAATATATTTATTCTATTGTTTTCATAGATTAGGACTTCCTACTGCAGCATCTACTACAACTTTGAAAGCATACTGTAGCATGACAAAACTTTAATATTTCATATATAAGGAAACACTGGCACACTTTGTATATACACATTTATTGCCACACATGACAACAGGAGACAGAAATTATTTTTTAAAATTACCATTTAAAGCTTTGCTATTTGATATTTTGTCTGTATACTAGATAGAATTATGGTATGGCTGGTACTTCAAAACTATAACCAAAATACTTCAAAATTTGAGAATGATTACTGTAAATTTTGGGGGGAAAATCAACAGAGAACTGCAACAAAACTATTAAAATACAGTTCATGTAACTGACTTCAGTTCTTGATAAGTAGTTCAGATTTGGATAGTAGCAAATAATAACAAAGCACAATAGCAAAAGTGTAGGCTTTTTGTTGGTAACAGCACTGATCTTCCTGCAAAATATTTACAAACTGGATAGAGCCATGAACTTTCCTACTGTCAGGAAATCTTGAGATAAAGTATGAGCTTTCCTAACAATGGGGCGGACTTCCATGCATAAAACTTGTAGGCATACATTTCTAAAGAAGAGAGTGTTGGCTTCACTGTAATCCTGAAACGAGGAAGATCAGGGTTTGGCAGCACTGAAAACTTCAGAGAAATCTGCTCAAAATAAATAAATAGAAATCTAATAATCTACTGATCATGCTGGGACTGCTACTGGTATTATTTTTTTTTTTTTTATTCACTCTATAGGTATTTTTACTTCTCCACTTCATGGAAACTGAAATACTCTTCACCCTCTATTTCTTAATTAAAGGAAGGACACCTTTTAAATACCTCATTAGTTTTCAAGATAAATCTTTAATTTCTTCTATAATCAATGCTTTGTCAAAAAATATTCCCAGCTGCAAACATTATCTGATGTAGAACAAAGCAGCTTAAAAATGGATTTATTTTGTATCTTTGTGTCTTGAGTTTTTCAGTAGCTCTGTATTTATCTTTGGAAGAGTTTGAAGGGGAGAATATATTTGGGACTATTATTTTCCTCAAAAATATGTACACACTGAATTTTTGACCACTATCTACAGCAATAACAGCTCAGTTGCTGGGAAAGGTTGTGTTCGTGAGTTGTGTCGCAGTGTTTGTGGTCATATTTGTTACCATGGTCTTAGAAAACCTGACTGACAGTTTTAAAATAAACCACATCCTGGTAAGGTCTTTGGTCTATTCACATTTTCTCCCATGGATTTGTCTGCTTTTCTATTTCTTCAAGCATTGTCTTACTGGTTTTGAGAAATATTTGGGATGAAATTTAGGGATGATATATATATATATATATATAAATATGTAATACATGTATTCTTTTCTAAATTTCTAGATGTCCCTTAGTATATTTCACTAAGATTCCATTTTGCATAGACAAAACCAAGAATAACAGCTCAATCTGCTTTCTGTAATGCTCTTCACAATATAGCCAGTTTTCACTAAAAGCCACAGCACTGTGTGTATATGGCTTCAGGGCAGCACTGCTCTTAACACCTCTAATGCTACTGGTACATTACAGTAGGGCTGGCTGTATTTTCTGCAGTATGCTCTGTATTTTACTCTATTCAGACAATCTCTGCAACTGCAAGCCTGACCATGTTGTTTCATTCAATAAGGAGCTGACATTTTCCCTGATTAGTGTCAGTCTGTAGCATTGACTTTATTGTAGTGCTTTAATTAATGTGTGCATTCCAAACTCTGATCCCATAAAATATTGGTAGAGACATCTAAAATTGCAGTGCTTAACAGACAGCCACTCCCATTTTCTGCAAAGGTGCAAGGGAAAGTACCTCTCGTACACAAAGAATAGGTGAATAATTAAATGTTGGCAAATTCCTGCTCTGCACCTAAAAGTGAACACAGTTACAAACACAAAAAGAGTCAAATCAGACTTATTATCAAGGCTAACTGGCCTCGTCTTAAATTTGAAGAGGTGAGCAAAGCTAAATCAAATCTAAGTTCAGAATATTGACTTGAACAACTTTAGGACAACTAAAATTGGATCTAAGTTCTGCTCTCTTGAAGAGCAGCCAGAACAACACACATTTTAATAATAAAGCCAGAAGAACACACAGTTTCCCCTAGACTCTTCCCCTGCAAAATATCTGCCAGTCAGATTCATTGATGTGAGAGCAGAATGGAGTGATTTGTGGGTGAAAAAATTACTTCTATCGGGAGTTCAAGTCAGAATGTTGAAAACTTCAAAAGAGATTCAAGCCCATAAGTTTTACAGAGTTCCCTGACCACTGTGACAAGCCTTTCCACATAAAGGTCAAATGTGTTCCACATGGTTCTTCCTTACCAGCTGTGTAACAGTTGAGTAGGATGATGGTGAGTAGGACTTTTTAGAAAAAAAGTGTAATCTGTTTTGGAAACAGTATTTTTCAATATACATATGAGAAGGACTTGAGATTATTTGCTAACTCACAGTGCAGGGCCATCTATTTTCACTGCCCTTTGGCACAAAGTTACTGAGAAGTATGGAGGCAATTATTGTGGGATAAAAGTAAACTAAAGGAGAAAACTATAGAGAACTTGCTGCAGCACTGTTCATTTTGGAGAGTTCCTAAAGGCTTCACACTGGGACAGCTCAGCTCGATGACAACAAAACAGATATGTCTTCCAGTAAAAAATAAGGAGAGAAAAGTTTAATTTTCTTTGGAGCATTTTAGCATTTCTCTCAGTTGTCTGCACTCCCCCAGTCCATGTCAGGTAAGAGGAGTGTGTGGGGGGAGAAGAGCATCCACTTGCTGGAAGCTGGGTAGAGTGAGAGCAAAAGCAAAAAACGCCAATTACAATGCAATTACTCCTCAGGCATGACTGTACTGGAGTGCTACCCACTCACCAACTGCCCATGTCTGTGGGTTGTCTCTAGTTTAGTTTTACTATAGTTAAGGAAATATTGCATCATTCATCGTTCAGATAGGTGGCATGAATTTAACTACTGTACTGTTGTCTCCTTGTTATTTTAAAAGATGTGTTGCTTTTTAAGCTTTTTTTTTTTCTCTTGGAAGACAGACAAGTACAGCTAGTTTGACAGCACAGGACAGATTTATCACTATAGAAGCATTTGTTTTGTTATTTTTACATCTAAATAGCTGTATAGATAATTCCAGCACGGATAACGTGCCACCTTACAAAGCATGTTGCACTAGGCCAAAATTAATCCAGAACTTCCTCCCACCTCCAATTATGTTTGTTAAGACTTGTGCATCCATGAGTTATTGAAATTGGAATAAGCTCAGCTTAAATCAAAGAGCTTTGCAGGATAAGATATAAATTTGTTAGAGAGTCCTGGGAACACAGTAAAAGCCAAAGGGTCACTCTTAGGCAACTGAGCTGTATTTTGAGTTAAGAAATGTAAGAGTTTCTCTGATATTGAGGAGCATTAGAGCACAAGAATAGGAGAGAGAGCATTAAAGACCACTAATTTTTCAAATCTAATCTCAGATACAGAGATAAAAAGTAGATGCTGTTAAAAACAAACAACCAAAACGAGAGGCACAGTGAAAATAAACCAGTGGCAAGTCACTTTTTCTTCCAGGAACAGTGAAAGGCAGGAAGCTACAGCTCTTCATTTGTGATCATTGTCATGGTTTAACTTCAGCTGGCAATGAAATACCATGCAGCTGCTTGATCACCCTCACTATCCACCCAGTGGACACCTGTGGGTTAAGAAAAGGCCAGCTTAATAATTGAAACAAGATGGAATTTAATAATAATCAGTGTAATGAAAAAGGAGACAACAAAATGAGAGGGAGAAATGAAACCCAAGAGAAACAAATGATGCGCAAGGAAACCATTGCTCACCACTTGCCCAGCCCACCCCAAGCAGTGATCTGTGGCTCCTGGCCAACTCCCCCCAGTTGGGCATGTCCTTCTATGGCATGGAATGTCCCTTTGCCCAGTTCAGGTCAGCTGTAGTGGCCATGCTCCCTCCCAGCTTCCTGTGCTTTTGCCCAATAGCACAGCATGAGACCCTGCAAGGTCCCTGACTTCAATCAGCTCTCCTTTGCAACAGATACAACATCAGTGTGTTATCAGCATTATTCTGCAGTTAAATCCAAAACACAGCACTCTACCTGCTACTAGGAAGAAAATTAACTTTATTCCA
The DNA here is from genome assembly GCA_013396755.1 of Sclerurus mexicanus. NCBI lineage: Eukaryota > Metazoa > Chordata > Aves > Passeriformes > Furnariidae > Sclerurus > Sclerurus mexicanus. The sequence continues at coordinate 78,157 of VWZF01002953.1, read as the reverse complement.
GTTGAAACCAGGACAGTAATTCATCTGTATGATCAACATTCTGTGGAAAAAACAGCACAACTTCCTTCCTTTGTATTTTCTCCTCAAGAAATCCTGTGGATTTTTTCTTTTTTGTTCCCCTCTGTTACTTCATAAGAAGATACAGTAGGCTTCCAGAAGATCTGCAAAAATGCTTCTACCCTAATAATGCTCAGTGTCTTACAAGGTCCTTATAAAATTAAAAGGGCAGACCTACTAGAAAACAATGTAATCTTCTCAGGTCTGAGAATTAAAAAAATCAGTGTGCTACAAATATAATGAGCAGGCACTCATTTCGGTAGAACTCAGTAATGTCTGAAGGTCAGCAGTTGAGATGATCTACATTATTACAAGTTTAGAAAAGGGTCAAAAGTTCTTTAATCTGCATAAAATGTTCCATAAATTATTTTGTTAAACTTTGCAAATAATTATTTTTAAAATGCTGTATGTTTTGGTGATCTGCCTCAAGGAAGGAGAGGTCCTCAATTCAGCAGAAGGATGCAGCCATTATTCTCTACATTTTCATTATTTATATTTGCAGATCTACAGTGAAATCAATTTTTTTCCACATAGGTTGTTCAAGCAGATATAGGTTGTTCAAGCAGAAATTCTCTTGAAAGAGAATTTTCTGATATATCTATGTAAAATCATAGAATGGTCTACATTGGAAGAGACCTTAGAGATCATCCTGTTTCAACTCCCCTGCCACAGGCAGCAACTCAGCCTGTCCTTGAACCCTTCCAGGGATGGGGCATCCACAGCTTCTCTGGGCAACCTGTTGCAGTGCCTCACCACCCTCACAGTAAAGAATGTCTTCCTAATACCTAATCTAAACTCTTGCAGTTTGAAGCCATTCCCCCTTCTCCTGTCACTACATGCCTTTGTACAAAATCTTTCTCCATCTTTTTTGTCAGTTCCCTTCAGGTACTGGAAGGCCAAAATTAGGTCACCCCAAAGCCTTCTCTTTTCCAGGTTTGACAAACAAAATTCTCTCAGCCTTTTCTCACACCAGAGTTGCCCAATCCCTTTAATCACTTTGGTGGCCTCCTCTGGACCTGCTCCAACAAGTCTATGTCCATCCTGTGGTGGGATTCCAGAGGTGGAGGCACTGCAGGTGGGGTCTGACCAGAGAAGAGGGGTAGAATCCCCTCTCTCACCTGCTGCCCACTCTGCTTTGGGTGCAGCCCAGGATGTGTTTGGCTTTCTGGGCTACGAGCTCACTTGGCTGGGTCATGTTCATCCTCTCACCCAACAGCAATCTAAGTGTCTTTTCTTTCTTTTTTTTTTTTGGTAGGAATCTCTGTAGACTTACCGATGAGGCAGTTCTATGATTTCTATTATTATTATTATTATTACTTTTAAATCAAGCTTTTTCAAACCAACTGGTCCTAAGGTTGGGGAATGTTAAGATAGACACATTTTGAGATTTTTAGCTTTTAGCATAACAAGGACACATTGTGCAAAGTAAGTTTGGAGCAGAGATTCTGTAACAGACCCAGAAATGAGTATGAAATCTCTGAGGATTTCTTGATGTGGAGGGGATACATTTTCACGTCTCCAAAAAGCAAGAAGATACGTCAAGTGGGGAGAAAAAAAAAAGAGAGAGAAATTGCAAAATCTCTCTATATATTAATAGGAAATAAAACCAGGACAGAGTATAAAATGGAAGCTAACACAAAATAACCAAGAAATAAAGAGTAGGTAAATAATTCTATGAAGAGAAGAGAGAGGAAAAAAAGGTTGGAAAAGAAGAACAAAGAAAAAGTGGCACAATGGGTGGACTTGAGTCTCTTTTAATCAAATGAGATCAGCCTTACAGCTGACCAGAAGGGAGACTTGCAATAAGTAAATCTTATCTTCAAAAGCAAAGCTGAATCACTTTTGTTTCCATTTAATTATGTGCTTTAAAAAAAAAAATTAAAAAGTGTGCATTGTGACAGCATTCATTTCAGACTAAGCAAGGGAAAGAAGTTATACTGGTATGTCTGTGTGTCTGGTTCATGCAGCAAAAAGGTTATATTTTGGTACTAGCACTGATCTTCTCAACTGCTCTTTCCATCATATGAGTCATATCACTGACATAGATTCATGTTTTAAAAGAGTTATAAAAACATATTCACAAAATGACCATCTTTGAATGATCATTTTACCTATTGATGATGACATTCAGACATGAATAATGTCCTGACCTAGGAGAGTTATTAGTCACATGCTGAAATGAAACTTAAAAATGTGTAATAATTTCTGAAAGATTATTCATATGATTGAACTTAAACAAGTGCTTCACCATAGAGAAGCCTAAACCCCACATTCTCATCCTCACATCACTCTGTGCACACTGCAAAGCATCAGCCACTTTGCTATTGATATTTTGACTATTTGCTGTAACTCATCAGATCCTTTCTTGACAATGCTCCTTCATCCTGTGAATTCAGGGAGATAATTTTAATTCTCACTTCCCCATACTCTAGGGGAAGGTAGTGTTGGCTAGAAACCATGACTGAACAGTACTCTGGAGGCAAAATTAATAAAATCTGAAATGCTGAATGAAGAGGCATCTAAGTCAAGCACTAGAAAAATCCTGTTGTGCAGAGTACATGTGAGAAGTGCATGTGAAGGGGGTGTGGACTTACATACATCTGCCTCAACTGAGATGTAACCAACAGTGACTCCTTCCCACTACAGGATCTGCATCTGCACCTGCCTCTCCTGCAGCTTGGTACCCACAATGACTGCTCTTCAGGATACACAACAGGAACCAAGCAGCATTACTATGCATCTCTCATTTTTTGAGTAGTATAATGGTTAGGAACCTCACCCATTGTTTAACACACCCAGGTCCAGCTGCCCTCATGAGCATTGCATCAAGTCAATAACAGACTTTAGGTTTAAATGACCCTGCAATTATTCACAGAGATGTTATCTGTGCCTGTGTGAGACAAACAGCAGGTAGTTACTTGCACAGGTAATTGTCGAGAAGCATCTAGGCAATGACTATGGCCAAGCTCTTGTTAACAGAGAAAAACACTGGTAAAACAGTGCCTTTACTGTTATTCATTATTATTGAATTAAAATATTTTTAAATCAATAGCCATTTTGAGTTGTACTAATCAGCAAAAAAAAAAAAAAAGTTGGAGAGAAATATATTTTGTGATGAACATTTTGTTTGCTGATACTCTGAGTAAACCTGAAAGTCCTTTAGTTATTTTCTGAAAGGGTTGATTTATGAACAGTGAACTGTAATGAGCTAAAATGTCATCCATTTTCATAATTTACTGTATTTATGAGCTTTAAAACTATGCAATTATGCATATTGTAGTAGTTAATACATATATATGCATGTAGAAACATAAATGGAAAACTGTGAATTCTGTTATCTACATATAATCTTATAATTTAAAAGTATAAAAGATGATATGTTGTTTTTTCTTATCACACAAAGCTTTAGGGTTTAAAATAATTTAATAAAGATTTCTGATGAAGCTGGAATAGTTGGTGACTCATAGGTCATCAGTGGGTGGCAGGTGAGAGAAGGGAAAGCCTAAAGCAGTTAAGGTTTTAATGAGACCCAGAGCTAGTCTTCAATTCAGAACATTGTTAGTTTTTATTTTTTCCTGTTATTTTAACCAATACACAATGTTAAATATATTCTCTTTTCTCAAGTTTTCTTAGGTCTAATTTGTTCTTTTCCTTTTCTCTGGAGAGTTTCTAAAAAGCTAAAAGATTCTGTTAGAGTTTTAAAAAATAAAAGGGCTGGTAAATACAATGACATTTTTACTCATAATGTTACTCTTGAAAGAGAGTACCTTAAAAAAAAACAACCAACCAACCAAAAACTTATAAAGGAGAAGTTCCAGTTATCAGTTTTGTTTCTTAAAACTTTATTAGTTTTGAGTAAAAAGTACTACTATTAAAATATTGTAACTTTAGTGACATGTCTTATCTTACACAGCATGTATTTATTTAGAATTGAACTTGTTAAGAGAAGCCAGAATTTGAGAAGCTTCCACAACTTCCCAAGTAAATTCAACTGAATATGTTAACCATTTTGTGTTTCAAGAAAGCCGTCTGCACCAGTTTAGCTGAGATTTCATGACAGAATTAGGATCCAAACTTTCGGATGTTATATTTTAATATATCAGACAGTTCTACCTAAATTACCCCAAGTGCATCCCCAGTAGAATTTCTGAAGCTGATCCGTTTCTTCTCTTTGGATTTCAGCCCTAATCTTACGGTGGGGAATCTCTCCTTCCCTCACCGTGCAGATGGGAGGCAGCCATGTCTGCAGCAACAGCTCCTTTGGAGAGGCTAATGACTGCATGACTCAGTTGGACTGACTGAATAACACGATCGTGAAAAAAAACACGCAGTGTTGTCCCAAATGGCAAAGAGAAGCCGAAGATAAAGTTTGAAGAGTTTTTGACTACGTGTACTTCTTCAAGTAGCTCCTTCTTCACTTTTCATAGTGCTATTCTTTTCCATAGGGGCCTGGCTTCCCAATTTTTTCCCCTAGAAACATGTATCACCACTGCACACTGGCAGAACACCTGACTCATTTACTTCTCATTTATAAAAACATAAATAATATAGTTCTGGTACGCTCCATTCTTCTTCCACTCTCTTCAGCTTCTCCAGTCTATTCTGTTATTCGTCACTGATGATTTCAAGAAGCAAACATGATTTCTCCTCTTCCTACACAGGAGCAATAGGACTTCTTGTGCTAAGCAGAAGGACTGGAGGACAAATAATATATAGGGCTCACAGTCTGCCAAAATCAAAACCACTTCACAGTGCTTTTCATTATCACAGAAACTAAGAGAAAAGGCAAAAGAAAGACTGAAGATCTGTCCACAAACAGCTCTGCACCCCTTTCCTTTTCACAAAATGAAGCAGGTGCTGAGGTTGAAATCAATTTGGCCCGACAGTCTGGAAAGACAGTGTTCTCTCACTTTCCAGTTGCATGGCACCATGACCTGCCTGAAATCCCCAGCTTCTATCTACATCTAGGAGACACATCTCTTCTTATATATGCTCTAAATAAGAGAATAAATAGTGGTTCTTACCATATAAAAGAAACAAGCCAATCAACCACCAACCTAGTAGCAGCACAAAACTGTGCTACCCTCTCCGGAGCATTTTGTGCAGCACTGTCAGGATAACATGCACAAGTTTGTTACTGTGTTCCTATGGAGCCATAAGGGAACATGCCAATTCTGCAGCAAAATCAGTTTGATGCTTAAAGGACCTCCACGGCATGTTGAGTATCACCCCCAAAGTGAAGAGAGGCATAAGATTATTACAATCTACAAGACTGATGATTTAAATCTAACTCAAATCTTGAAAACTTCCAGGATTTAAAATTATTGGATCATAATTCTTATTCTACTGCTAACAGTCACATAGGGATTCCATCCCACTCACCACAATATGGCTGAGTATTGTCATGTTGGTGCATTGAAAGAAACGAGATCATGGGATTGTAACCAAAGACAAGAGTGTGCAAACATGTTCATCCTCCCCAGGCTTCCACATTAACTTCCATGGTGTCTGAAAGCAAACATTAATGAACTTCAGTTTTTAAAATCTCTAATGTGAAAGCTGTCCTTGGTGAGTTAGAACGACCCTAAGGCTCTCTGTCTGCCGTTCATATCTGTATAATAACCTCTGAGTACAATATTTCATAAAGGCCTTAGGAACAATAAAAGTGATTTTGTGTTTCTTGATTTTATTTTTCAACAGAGCTGACATACAGTCATTTTAAAGAACATGTTTTCCACATAGCTGCTTCTACATGTACAAGTGCCTCATGTAGGAAACACAGAGATCTGTTCTGCAACACATCAGGGTAGGACTAGGGATTGCTTTGACCTGGATTTCATCAACAAAACCTACAAATAATTCAATTACTATTAGTATAGTTTTGTGGGCTTTTTTAAATATTATCAACCAATGATTTCTTAATTTTACTGTCACTGTACTAGGCCAGGAAAGGAAGATGGCATTTTGCTAGGTATTGTACACGGTAAGGAAGAGAGTCCCTTCTCTTTTAAAAAATAAATAATTTGAAATTTTAAAGAGAAACAAGGAATTAAACAGAAGAAAATGAAGGGTTCAAGAGGGAAACAAAGTTATACAGCATGACAGGTGGCTATCTCAGTACTCCATGGACTTTCTTTTTCTGTGTGCTACAGTGAAGACTCTCACTGAATCACAAATTACTTACCATAATTTTATGTGAGATTAGACTGAGGCCCTTCAAAAATATGCACATTGTTCAATTTCTAGGAGACACTGGCAAAGAGGTAGTTTAGCAAGCAAAGAATCAACCAATTCATAGTCCAGCTATGATCAAAAACAAAATTCCTACTGAAGAAATGCAAAAAAGCCAAATTATAATCTAGAGCATGGTTTCTGGACAAAATGGACATAGTTTTCTCCCCAGATTTACAAAGACAAATTTCAAATTGACCAGAAAATAATGTTGTTGTGACATTATAAAACTTGCAGCAAATTTAGGGTTAATTTGTGGTAATAAACAACATCTTTCTTACTTGTAATTCCTTTAGTTTGCAAATACAGAATTCCCAGAGAGCCTACTGTTACTATGGAGGTTGACATAGCACTTTCACAATCTTGTATATAATGATGTCCAAACATCAAAAGAAAGAATAATGTAATATACAAACTGGGAGGGTAATTTTAGGATATTAATTAAAGATACACCCTCTAGCACTGAATTTCATGCATTTGTTTTAAAATATCCAGAATCTATGCACATATTCTCTCACTGTGTTGACACTGCACTTTTAATTCAACAATAATTTTCTTTTACTAGAAAACACAGCTTTTCTCTGTCTTTTTCACCATTACTCAGTGGTGGTGGCAAACCTCCCCACTTCGGCACTCTGGAATTATCTTAATGCGCTTATACTGTCTATGGATCCTGACCTAGGCAATCACAGATTGGTATCCTTGACAACTACATGACTCTGTTTTCCCTCAGGTACAAGCTGAACACCCGGGATAGAGTAAGAAGTCTGTTATGGAAGTCTTTGCACAGGTCCATTCCAGCCCTTCTGTCACCACTCCAGCCCCTCTGTCCCTTTTAGCTGGGCTGTATAGCAGAGACCACAACAGAGCCACTAACACTGTGCTGCAGATTAACTCAAAAGACTGCTTGGTCTCCAAGCTTCACTTTTCTTCTAGTTGTGCTCCCCTTTGTCCCACAACTCCCATGTTAAGTTCAGCAAGGTGCAGAGATTCAACACAGTGATGAAGAATTACACAACTGGGGAAATACAGCTGCCTGCTAGCAAAAAGACTCTTCAGAAAAGTAAAGAAAAATAAAAAATAAATATCATGCATGCATTGTCCCAGAGCAACAAGGAAAGTGAGTTTTGGCTTTCAAAGCTGTCCTTCACAAGAGGGATAGTATTAGTCATCTTGCCTGAATTCCTTAGAAAGGAAGTCAAACCTGAACACTGAACAAAATTTTCTGGTGCATTTCAAACATGTTCAGGACCCTTTGGAGACTTAAAAACCAGTATTCTGTGGAAACAAAGCCATAAGTCTTCAATAGGAAACAGGCCTGCACGATGTTGACATAATGGTTTTAGATTTCAGTAGAGCTTTTGAAACTCATACAATATCCTTCTGGACAGAATGTCCAGCACAGCTGGATAAACACATCAGGTGGGTGAGCAATTGGCTCACGGGTCGAGCACAGAGGGTAACAGTGACTGGGGTGACATCAGAGCGGCCACCTGTCACTAGTGGGGTTCCACAGGGCTCCATCTGGGCCCTGTGCTCTGCAACATCTCCATAAATGACTCGGAGACAGGACTGGAAGGGATACTGAGCAAGTCTGCAGATGACACAAACCTGGGAGGAGCTGTTGAGTCCCTGGAAGGCAGGGGGCCCTGCAGAGAGACCTCGACAATCACAAATTTCATGAAGTTCAGCAAGAGCAAGTGCTGGATTCTACAGGAGGGCCAACCCTGTCCTGGGGGCATCAGGCAAAGCATCGCCAGCCAGGTGAGGGAGGGGATTGTCCCACTCTGCTCTGCACTGGGGCGGCCTCACCTGGAGTATTGTGTGCAGGGTTGGGTGCCACAATATAAGAAAGATATTAAGCTATTGGAGAGTGTCCAAAGGAGGGCAATGAGGATGGTGAAGGGCCTTGAGGAGAAGTGTGTGAGGCGCTGCTGAGGGCACTTGGTGTGTTCAGCTGGAGGAGAGGAGACTGAGGGGAAACCTCACTGCAGGTACAACTTCCTTGTGAGGGGCAGAGGAGGGGCAGGCACTGATCTCTGCTCTGTGGTGACAGTGACAGGACCTGAGGGAATGGCCTGAAGCTGTGTCAGGGGAGGTTTAGGTTGGATATTAGAAAGAGGTTCTTCCCCCAGCGGGTGGTTGGGCACTGAACAGGCTCCCCAGGGCAGTGGGCACAGCACCAAGGCTGACAGAGTTCAACAAGTGTTTGGACAGTGCTCTCAGGCACATGATGTGACTCTTGGGGCTGTTTTTGCAGGGTCAGGAGTTGGACTTTGGTAATCCTAGTGGGTCTCTTCCAACCTCAGAGTATTCTGTGATTCTGTGATGGTTGGCTCCGTTGAAATAGTGATATCTTTCTGGCACATGAACTTTAGGCAACTCAGCTACTATTCATGGTGGAAAGTTAGCTCTTTAACTTCTCTGGCCAGGCAGTAAATTGTGGTTAGTTTGTATTTTGGACACTTGCATTAAACACTAGGTCTCCAAACCCATCAATTTAGCCACCTGGAATAACAATTCAAACATTAGTCTTATTTGCACAATTTTACAAGTGAACAAGACTGTTCTATACCTTTGTGAAAAATAATGATATACTGAGATCTAGGAAATGTAAATAAGGGAATTCTGAGAAATTCTGAGCTGAGTGGCAGCAGAGATATTGATTAGTGGAGAAGGAACAGACCTCAGATTTCTGAAGGGTTGGTCAAACCCAACGAGCTCAAGCCACTTGATCATCACAGCAACATTATCCCAAGACTGGGTTGTGCTCAAATTTCTCTATTTTCGTAGGACATATGATCCTATATTTTTTCCAAAGTTTCCTGAAATGCAGTCCCTTTGGAAGAATCCATTAAGTTGATTTAAGAACAAACCTGAGTGTCATAAGTATGTAAGAGAAAAGTGGAGAATTTTCCTTTCTGCCAAACAAAAAATCAGAAGAGAATTGTTCATATACTAATAAAGTTTTAAGTATAGCCTCTGTGGTACTTGACCATTTCCTTATTTTTCCTGGATTTTTCTCAATTTCAAGTTTCTCATTAAGAATTAAATATTTATATTGATTCCTAATACAAACTAGGCCAATGTATTTTATATATTAATAAAATTTAATTGCAATTTATATTATTTATATTATTTAAATTTATTGCAATAAATTTAATTGCAATTAGGTTAAAAATGATTTACTATTTACAAGAGAACAACGTTCCAGGTTTCATTTTTAAATTCTTCATTGCTTCAAATTCTTATTGTCTTGAAATAGATTTCTAAATGTTTCAGACTCCTATTGTTTAAGGAATACTTTTAAAATTAGAGAATATAATACAGGTGCAGCAGTTGTTCTTGTGTGCAATGAGCCTAAACCAGCAGATGAACACTTTGAACTTTCTTAAAGTCCTCTACCAAGGTAATACACAACTGCTGTCTGTTGAACCTGCTCAATGAATGAAACTAGTTGCAACTTCAGTACAGTATAAAAAACACTTTTCCTTTTTCTGTTCCTCCTAGGAACTTCCTGCAGTGACCTCTAACTTCATGGAATCTTCACTATGATCTTATCTTTGTGTGTAAGAGAGGCAAAGTCAAAGACAGAAATTTATCAAAATCCATAGACTTGCACCCCAGCACTCAAACTTTTTCAACTTTCAGCTGCAGACTTACCATTAAAGGCTAAACATTATGTTGCTGGGCACCAGAATGAGAGAAGGTGGCAAAATAGTTCACAGCTTTCTGGTCTTTTCTCCCAACCTCCTACCTTATTGTAGGAATCCAACATTCAGTTTATTGCCATGTAAGAGAGGTTCTGCTAGTTGAGAAGAATCCTGAAACAACCACCTCCACTTCTTTTTTATCTGGATATTTCCTAGCATGTTGCCTGCCTCCAGTTTTCTGCATAGATTTAACAGGTCTGGGTGGTAAAGCAGGGACAGGAGTCCAAACACTATCCCAGGTACCCTTCAATGCCTATTGTGTTTTATGATGTCCTATGAACTCAGGGAGTCTATTTTTCCCTTAACTGTTTTTTTTTTCTGTGCAGAGTAGCAGGGAAACAAGTGATCTTAATGAAGTGAGAGTCAGATTCTGAAGTTGTATGAATCATTATACTACTCATAGCAATGAATGAACCAAGATAAGAATACAGTTCTCCAAATCTTATATTGCTTCAAATATTCATTTGCTCATAAACTGATCAAGCTAGGAAATTAAATAAAAAAAATATTTTAAAAGACTACTTTAAAGCTAATGGGAATCTTGTGGGCTAGTATCTTTTTCCCAGGCTCACTTAGTTCCACAAAACTATTGCAGAAATCTCAAACTTAAGTAGTTTTTATGAGAGCCCAGTTTCCTCTTCTCTCTTTCCTAGCCTTCTCACAAACATAAGCACCAAATGAGACTCCTAGAGTTCTTTCTCATACCTTCTGATAGAGCTGGTGATAAGTTTATCACATAGAGCTGGAGCTGCATTTTCTAGTTCTGAATCATACTACTAGGCTTTTCAGTAACAACTATAATGTTTCTTCCTCTCTTACTGCAAAAAGTACCAGATTTAAACATATTGAATTTATCCCATTTCCAAGAATCTGACTAGATTTCAGACTGAAGTTTCTACCATAGTAAGTCTCTCCATATCTGTTGCCAAAACTTCAGCATTTGCTTGCACATTTCTTTGAAGCTGGAAATAAATCCTGAGCATGCAGCATCACCTTAAAATATGTTTCTGAGGTGTGGGAGGAATTTCAAGATCTGAAAATGAACAAATCATGGAAAATGTCTTGAAGCCAAAATATGATGGTAGAATGACATAGTGACTGCATCATGATTTTTTTTTTCTGGTTACAGCTGCCAGCATTCACTCTTCTGGAGATTTGGTATGTGTTAAATAGAGCAAAACTATAAAGTTTCAGTAAAGTTTGATAAAGGATGTAAATTTCTTTTAAGAATTAATCATTCATATTTTACCTTGAAATAAACTAGATTTTAATATAAAGTACAAATATAGAAAAATTCTTTTGGTCCTAGCTTTCAATAGTTTCAAGAAAAATTTTTCTAAATTATCTACTTTTAATTCTCTGTCTGCAAGACTGAAGTTAGAGTAACTTGCAAGCTCCATGCTTGTGGTAGGTTGGCTCCAGCCACTGATTCACTTCCCCCTGCCAGGAGACTGAAGAAAATTGGAAGAACAAAGCAAAGAAAAAATTTGTGGGTCAATAGACTCTTTAATAAGTGAAAAATGAACAAAAAAGTCAACATACCCTAAGTGATGCAAATAAAATCATTCACCATCTTCCACCACCAAGCTGATGCCCAGCCAGTCCCTGAGTAGTGGCTGCTCTGGAAACACTACTGCCTGATTTTATTGCCAAGCACGATGCCATGAAATATTTCATGGCATGAAATATTCCTCTGGTTACTTGGGGTCAGCTGTCCCACTGTGTCCCCTCCCATTGCACACTCCCAGCCTTCCCACTGCGGGGGCAGAGTGACGGACAGAGAAATCTGGATGCTGTGTGAGCACTGCTCAGCACCAGGTAAACCACTGGTATGCTACAAGCACTGTTTTGGTCACAAATCTAAACCAGAGCATCATACAGGCTCCTGGGAAGACAATTAACTACACCCAAGCCAAACCCAGTATAATGCTTAAAGCACCACACACATTTCTCCACTTCTACTAGTGTTTCCCTGTACTTTCAATGGAACTGTCTAACAACAACAAACTACAAAACCCTCTGCACATATTTATATGATTTGTGCACTCCTGAATCACTAGCTTTTATCTCTTGACAATAGCATTTCACTTGGACAATTGCACATCCAATATAACTACTGCTCAGATACAGACTTCCCATTTCAAGCACTTCAGGTCCCACTCTTGATGAACACAGAGATAACAATCTCAACAGTCATCAATGTCACCAGGATGGTGAGGCCAGGCTTTTGCAACTGGGCCTTAGTGAAGGCTGCTCACCCTGGCTGTTCAGTAAGGCCCATGTGAGAACCGTATTATGTATTCCTGAGTATTTCACTCGCAGGTAAAATTTTGTTCAAATCAGTGCAAAAGTTTTTATTTGCCTCAGCAGAACCAGGACTTTACCACAAGTTCCAGTAAAATCCTACCTGGCCTTAGTCATAGAATCACAGAGTCATAAAATCATAGAATGTTAAGGGGTTTAAAGGGACCTTAAAGATCATCTAGTCCCAACTACCACCCTGCCATGGGCAGGGACACCTCCTACTAAACCAGGTTGCTCAAGGCTTTATCCAACCTGGCTTTGAACTCTGCCAAGGCTGGAGCATCCACAGCCTCCCTGGGCAACCTGTTCAAGTGTTTTACCACCCTCATACTGAAGAATGTCTTCCTAATATCTAATCTAAATTTCCCCTCTCTCAGTTTATACCCGTTGCTCATTATCCTATCACTAAAGTTCCTGATGAAAAATCCCTCTCTATCTTCCATGTAGTCCCCCTTCAGATACTGGGAGGTTGCTGTGAGGTCTCCACGCAGTTCTCATTTTAACCTTAATTTCCCTGTATCGTTCATTAGCATTCATAGTGTGGTAAGTGTTGTCTACATGCTTCACTTTCCCACTCAAAAGCAGGCTGCCTGCTCGAGCAGCAGAGCCTCAGACAGCAGCAAGATTGCCTGCAAAAACTGCAAAGAAAAGCCTAGACACTTCATGACTCTGTATTTTGTGAACAAACTAGGAAAGATGCAGATAAAAAAAATCACTAGTCTGTCACCACAGAACACTGGTACTGTATCAGTAGAAACTAATATTAAATCTATTGATTTTAAGACTATTTTTTTAATTTTCTTTCCTAAATACTGGTTTTGGTTTTCAGAGAAGAAGTCGTATAGAAAAAGAAAGTGAAAAGGAAAACAGAAAGAAAAGAAAAAAATAAAAAGAAGATTCAGCTAACAAAAGACTGGACTATATCAAAGTTTTAAATCTGCTTACAAGCACAAGACATATTATAGTAAATACTTCAATAATTGATGGGCACTGCAGTGAGCATCGAGGTTGGAGGAGAACAAGGATGTAACCGGATGCTGCCTACCTCAGACTGAACTGAGGGAAGAGTCAAGGATGTTCTTTGGGACAATACTAAACAATGGACATCTCTTCTCTTTGGGTGACATTTACTCCATATATCGGTGTTTGCAAAATTCAGCAGTGAATCCTTTTTACTCTTTTATATGAAGACACAACCATATACAAGGACAAAAATGAACATTTTGATCGTTGTCCCTTTTTTTTTGTCTTTCTAAATAAATAAGTTTCTAAAATTTAGGAGAACTTCTTGCTTCAACAGAGATTTCAAAATTTAGTCATATCCAGACCTCAAGCAAGCTGGTACTTTATATATGGACTATAGAGGAAATGGGCACTTAGCAGTGTTGTGCCAGGCACATTTTTAATTAAAAAAAAAAAAATCAGAGCATTGTTCCTAAAAGTAAGACAATAGTCTTTTAAAATCTCATCCTGAACTGACATAGAAACATATGTTGAGAAGTCTCTATACTCTATCTTGGTTTCATCATCAATTTTTGATTTTCTTCTATTTTGGCTCTTTCCTTTTTTCCCTCCTACCTCATCTTTGATTTTCTCTCTCTTGCCTATAGCCACAATTTTTCTGGCTCAGATCCTCATTACAAGAAATAAAAACCCAAGTGCAACTCAAAGCAATAATTCAGAGTCTGACACAATATTGACAGTCCTCAGGTAGCTATGGTGGATTAACATTCAAATATATAACCAGTTACAGAAAAAAAACAACAACAAACAACCAATGCCCCATAATATCATCTTGTACTGAAGACCAATAAAGCTTGGTTAAGTCTGGCAAAAGATATGAGCATCTGCAAACCACAGAAATGTTAGGGGAAATAGTTATTTTATCAATTGCTGATCAACAGTTAGTCTAAAAAGTGACAAGACACCAAAACAAACAAAACACAAAGGAAAGAAGCCTGGAGAGGGTGAAAACTCAGGTGCAAAAAGAAGACGGAGAAGAGAGGTAGCAGGACAAGTTGTACGTAACACCTACTTTGGAAAATGAAACAATTCAGGCTTCTTGCTTGTTTCCACCAAAGCAACCACGTGAAAAAAACCCATATTGGAACATTAAGAGCAAGTTCCTGACTTGTAAGCTGATTCTGTTTTCACTTTTGCATACAACATCATGTGCAGTCTAGCAGGTACGTCACAGCCCCCACAGAATTTTGCACACCTTTTTATGTCCCAAGTTACATATACTTGGAGTCTGGCAACAAGGCCATCTCAAGGAGTCCTTGCCACCATACTTAGCTGCTTCTTTTATCCCTTCCATTCAGCTGACACAACTGTTCAAGGAGTCTGGTCGCAAGCCAGGGTATATATTTGGTTAAAAATTACATTGTCGAAGCAACCCCTTTAAAGATTCCTATAAACCAAATAATTTAATTATTGATCTTGTTACCTGAGTGCTTTTCTGAAGTACTGTTTCAAACTGAGGGGAAGTAGAAGATCATTAAGTGAAAGGCAGTACAAGCAGCTCATAGATTCAGGATATGGCCTCTTGAAAACGAAATTTCAGTCAAACCCCTTCCACTGTGGCATTACATTCAAAACACAAACTTCTTAGAGATAATTTCATTCTCAGAGAAAAGCAACTACAGCAAATAAAAAACATTAATAAAGTCATTTTTTTATATTTAAACAGTAAACACTGAGGTACACCCAATAAATATTCATGCCAATAAGCATTAATTTTCATACATGATGCTGAAGTCAAACATCATAAAAAGTATCCATATAAATTAAGAACTTCAAAAATCTGAATTATATGTTCCTTTTCTAAAAAGAAATCGTTTCTAGAGATGAAGTTGATGTTTTTCTTTTAATTTAGACTTTTTTCCTATTTGCAATTAGAGATCTTTTTCATAATTCAGAATAAAACTTAATCAGGGTATTATAGATGTGTATTTTCGTTCTGTATTTTCTGAAAGATCGCTGTATCTTTGTATGTGCAGTATGGTGCGTATAGGAGAGGGAGAAAGTCAAGAGTTCATTCCTATGATCCTTTACCAGACACCCCTTTTCTATTTCTTAAAAACTAATTAGAATACCTTGTCTACTGGGAGAAGGACTAATTGGACATATCTGCCCTCACTGTGCCATGTCACAGAGTGAAAAATCCTCACTAATGGTTCCTGAAACACCCATCTGAAGTAGGTGGCATTAGATGATTCACAGAAGACAACCATCTCTGTAGATTAATTATTTTTATTTTGTTCAGACTTGGCTGATTTATTTTGAACTAGTCATGGGGTACTTAATAAATGTCATTCACTTCATTAAAAAACAAAATTCTCATCCGTTGTAAATAGTAATCAAAGTACATGTAAGAGAGCAAAAGAAGTGTTGCCTATAAAAGTGCTGTCTCTGCTTAGTATTACAAACCACCAGAAAAGTAAAATTTAAAATGGTATACAGACTTTTCAAGGAATTGTGCCAAGTTTCACTTTTCTGCTAATATGGAAAGAATTGCATTCATAGAGCAAAATAATAAAAACAAGCAAAAAAACCCAAAACAAAATAAAACAAAAAATCAAGCAAACGAAAACCAAACCAAAGCAAACAAAATAACCTCACTACCCCAATTCTGACGAGACAGGTGACTGTAGCACACAGCCAGCCACCAAGCAGAGATGGGCTGTCACCAGTTCCAGACTAAGGACTGAGACAGCAATAGGTGGGAGAGTGGTTTAGTCCGGGAATCACATCCAGGCTCAGACACTGAGCTACAGAGGAGCCCAGATGCATTCACAGACATGGCATTAACAGGGTCCGGGCTGAGGAGAAACAACTCGGGCCCCTGTGGAAGGCATTTGCCTAGTAGTTCAGCAGCAACTGCACAGAGTTTACAGGAACCCAACTGTTCCATTTAGACACTTAAATTAAGAGCCTAACCCACTTTTACAACCACCTATAAACACCTTCACTGAAGAGATAGCTGAGGCTTTGAGAGATTTAAGCCCCAACAAAAAGACAAAAGTCATATGGAAGACAGAAGTATACTGAGATAATTGGACTCTAAGGCTTTATTTGATGACTTGCATGTGGAAGACAATTCCACAATACATGGCCTTAAAAGCTGAACTGACTTATGAATTTTCATCTCTCCTATCCTCACAATCTCATTTTTATCCCTGCAAACATTTCTGCCTTCTCTCTTCTGCCAAAACAATTGCTTTAGACCACATGATCCACTATAAGCAAGATTGCTTATAGCCAGGGTTTAAAAGACTACTATTATTACTAGATATTTGTAAGTTTTCCCTAAAATTAAGCTCCATCTGACTACCTTAGATGACAGTGACTATCACTCACTGGATTTGGATTACTCCATAATCAGTATAGAATGGATTTACTTCACTGTGCAAATCAGAACATTCCCCAAGTCTCATCTAAGCCTACTAGAAAGAAAGAATTAAGAATAAATTATTTATTCTTAGAATGCAGTCTTTTTCCTTGCTTTAGAGAAGGGGCTACTTGTTAAAAAGAAAAAAAAATCAGTTTGTTGATCTTTTATGCTCTGCATGATAGTTCTGTCTTGCTGAATGACCTGCTCACATGTGGAAAGGTAGGACTTCAGTTCCAAAGCCACAGGACATAACTCAATCTTCAATGGATTTCTTATTTTTTCTGAAAAGGTACAGTTTAACCCTCATGGGTCAAATGTATTTTACTGTAACCAGAAGCCAAGATAAACCGCTGTCACCAAATGACTGGGAAAACATTTCTAACTCTTATGACTAATATAAAACACTTCCCAAAGCAAGGGACATTTCTCAGTTGAATTAGCACAAGTGAAAAGTAAATTGTTTGTTTTCCTTTGCCAAAGAAAGCAAACTACCTGAGACTGGGCAGAACAACAGAATCATCCTCTCCGTCTCAGTGCAGTAACAGTTTGAGACTGCTTTTCTTCAGCCTCTGAAGAAACTCTTGTGAAATTTCCCACCCTACTTTAGGTTCCCTCTTGGCATTGAAAAATCCACCTATGATTATAATGTTCCATTTTGGTGAGATTTTTTCATATACATAAAGTACTCAAATAGATTTTTAAATTCATAACGATATGGTAATAAAAAACATTATGAAATATGAACAAACTTGTTCTTACTTCTTTGCTCAAGGTTGCCCTCATACCTTAAATGCTTGTTTTCAGACTCTAAACATTGAGAGAGCACTTTAACAAAGCAATAAAAAATGTGACTACCATATGAGAAAAATTTACCATACAGCAAGAAGAGAAAATAGAAGCTATATGACATTCATACAGTAGATTTCCATGCCACTGGCTTCTGTATATGAACTGGAAAACAAAAATTAAAACAATTTGCTTTAGATCAATTGTCTCAAAGGACTGGTGTTAAAATACTAAGACATGTAGTATAAGAGTCAAAATAATTCAATAGAAAAACAAAGGACTTCCTGCATAACTTCAACAGCCTTAAGAAAGGAATCCTAATGCTGACATTTTATTAGTTGTGCTTAACATCTCAGGATTTACAGGCAGCCAGCTTACATGGAATAAATTCAAGGTCTAGATATTAAATGAGAAAGAAACAAAAATCTTGCAACAGTGAGCATGACCCTCACATGAACACAAGATTATCAGCAGCTGTGTGGTCTCTTTGGGAGGAGCCTCTTTCATCATCTAATCTCTATTTCAAATCTCCATTCAAAGAAGGCACAGACCTGATATCATTACTTTAAAGTTAGCTAAATTAGTCTAATTCTCTACCCTCTTGTAAATTCTGCCTCTGAGTTGAAAAGTTAACTGCTTCTTTAGGTTGTCTTCTATAATTATTTTACTTTTTTAAGACTTCTTCATTTGATAGATTTATTTTGTCCTAAACTAGGCCACAACATTATGAAACACAAAGTGTATATTTCAATAAGAGTTTATTAGCATTCCTCTTTCCACAAGATTTCCTTGCAGACCCTACTCAGTTTCTGAGTGAGGTCTCAGGACTAGGTATTTGCTCAAAAAGGTTGATTAGAAGCGTGTTTAACACCCTAGCATCACCTCACTTTTCTTTTGCCTTTTAGAGGTATCTGTATTGCAAAATAAATAAATTAATGAATCTAGCTTTTGGTAAATGCTTGTTATTTGGTCTGAATCAAGTTCCTTGCTACTGTAACTCCCCACATTCTCTAAGACACTCATCACAAGCCAAATCAAACATGACAGACACCTCCATTCTCAAGTCTTCATGCCCCAAGAAGGCATTTAACAGTGTACAAAGGCAACAAAGGAAACACATTTTGAAATTACTTTGGTGGTTTTAGTCTTCAAGGAAAAAATAGGATTAGATACCTAGAAAACAGAATATCCCCCTAGAGCTGCCTTTCTATTTCTTTGACTTTGCAGATTTACTGGCTGGATGCTGAAGCCTAAATTTATTTATTTTCCAGTTTTAAACTGATAGCCTGGAAAGGGGAGTCAAGGTGGGAACCAAAGGTGTTATAAGAATACTTTTAAAAGTATGATTTATGTTATAGAGTGAATGGGGGCTGAGCAAAGAACACTAAAATAAGCAAACCCAGGTTCTTTAAAAGTGTGAGTGCTCTCATCACGTGTTAGCTCCAAGAACTGAGGGGGCTTAGGCCCCAGAATAGCATCGAAGCTGTTTTTAGGACATAGAGAACAAAGCAGTACTAGAAAAAAGGTAAAACAGAGTAAGAAAAAGCAAGAAAAAAATCCATTCTCCACAAAAACAGTCTTCTTAAAAAAACCCAAAACAAAAACAAACAAACACCACAACACAGATCTATCAAAATAATCTAATATTAAGCATATACTGAAAATTGCTGCTATATATCATCCTCTGGACTTCTTTTGACATAATGGGGAAAAAAAAAAGAAAAGCAAGCTTGCTTTGTTTACAGACAGACCTGTAAAGGTCTCAGAAATTCTTCAGGTTCTTTTCCAAAGCAGAAGGGTTTTTCTTAGTATAAATTTACCTGATGTAATTCCCTATCTGTCATTCACTGAAAGAAACAGCTAAATCAAATCTTCTGTTATTAGTGCTATGCCAAATGGGTCACTGGACCATCGGGAAAGTATTTTCTTCAGACTTGATCTTCTTTTATATTTTTTGAGACTTTGAGTACCTGCCATGTTTTGCTCTCAAGGAATTACCATTTAAGAAGAATTAAGTCTCCCGTTTGACCTATTAAACTAATATCCCAATATCCTATCTCTAAAGATATAAATGTATGACCTTATCGTAGACATACTAGAGTAGTCATTACTAGCAGGTTTGGTTACCACTGAAGTTTTCTCAATTGCCTGTACTCATTCCCTAGACATACATGAGCCAGACTCCCTTGTGCTCTCTCATGGACTTTTATTTATGAAAAACAAATGTAACTGGCAGGATTATCAAGTAATAAACTTCAATTAAGCCTTTTTTTTTTCCAGTGGAAACAGGGGTGCATGTTCCTTCATTGCATCTCAACTTTTCCTGCTGTACTCTGTTGGTTTATTTGTAAATAAATGCAGCAAAGATTTAGCAGCACCTTCAGTTTAGTTGTAGGTGCAATTACATGTGGAGATGGTAGCCACTAATATTCAAGGAATAATTCTGGAGAAAAGGGGATAGCTTAGAAGTTGTCTTTATGGAAACATATTAAAATGTTTCACATGTTCCAGAACAGCTGAAATACCTGCAAGAAACCAACCTCCACTATAGTGTTTGAATGTATCAGTACGGTGTAAGGCAGAAGGACAGGTGTCAGCTTTCTGGGCCGGAAACATTCTGGGTGTTATGGGAATAAGAGAGCTCACCCAATCTGTATGTTGCTGGAATAAGGCATCTCAGGGGTCCTATTTCCTTAGGGTCCATCACCAGCATTATATTTCAGGTGAAGAAGTTTTAATTTTGTTTCATTATATATTAATATCTATCTATCTATTTATCTAAGCTTTTATATAGAAATGCATGCACACATACACAGAAAGACTTCTAAGCAAAATAACAAAAAACCCTGCACCCTACCCAAACCTATCTTTTCATTGGTTGTGTCCTGAGGAATCTCTGCCAAAAAAAATTATATGTGATGCTAGAGTTAATATAACCAAAGACAAAACTCCAAGAGCTGCATGCTAGCAGTAATACAGCAGACTAAAACCAGAGACTACTGTCTTTGAAATTATTTTCCATGCTATTCACAGTAAATTCAAGACATTGACCAAATGTCAAAGCCATTTAGCATTAGATTACCTGAGCCATGTAATTTGGGAAATGAAAATACCCACCATTGTACTCCCTGTTTTGTGGATGAGAGTTCAGAGGGACACTAATGCCCATCTAGAGAGGAGCAAGTGGAAGAGAGATGCTGAGAGTCTGCATATCCCAATTATCACATCTGCTATGCCAATACAGCTCTTACAAGCATCCACGTCATTTTATCTCAAATGTTCTGTTTTGCTCTATAGAAAACAGTGGGGGCTGTGACTTTTCTAGCAGCAGGAACAGTGTCCTGAGTAGAAATAGATGTGGGCTAGAAACAAAGACCTACGTGACCAAGATCACACTAAAGCTGATAAGTGACTGCAAATAGGAGCTTCAGGACAACCTGGATTTGTGCCCATCGGTACTGCAGGCACCTGAAAAACACAAAAATTCAAATGAGGGGTTTGTTTGATCAATTTTCTTATTTATTTTTTAATATTTCAGTAGTTTGGTAATTTCAATAGCTTGGCAATTAAAGAGCAAGGAGTGTTTGGATTATTCCTCTGTAGACAGCTCTTTCCCTGTGGACTAACTGTAATGATAATAAAAGCAAGTATCGCACATTTCTTTGAGCTTTGAGAAGAGAAAAACATGGGCCAGAATTAAGCTATACTAATACTTCAGTCCCTGCATTACAATATATGGCACGTGCTCACATTGTTGTGCTCACATTGTCCTAAAACCAAAAGGAGTCAGGACTTTCCCTCAGTTTATCTGTTTGCAAATAGTTGCAATAGATGGGAAGTGTGCTGGAAAATAATACAAAACAAAAATTAAACCCAAAGCATCTGAAGTGTTTTAATAATACGGACTAGCAGTGTTCAGCTTTATTTTAAAAACTGCTATTTCTCTGTTTCTTTGAAGCAGATTTTGGCTTTCCTAGGTTCCTTTTTACACACTGCTATTTATGAATTTGATGTGGTAGTTGGTTTGACAGATGATAGGACTGTTTGGAAGTTACTCATGTTTGGATCCCTATGTGAAAACTTCTATCCTTTTTTAAGCACTAACCTCATCTTTTTTTTCTCTCTCTCTCTCTTTTTTTTTTTTTTTAATGGAAGCATAACTACCCTAGCTTGCTTTTCACTTTAATTAATCTTTCTTAAACATATGGCAAGCAACGCAATGATTATAAATGACCTCTAAACTCTCTGTATATATTAAGGCCTTAAGCTAATTTCGTGGTGTTTTAAATTTAGTTTCGTTTTTCTATGAAAAGTCTGACTATTGTAAAATTATTTTAAATTACTCCATGTACTGCTGGAATACTGTGCATGTGCATGTATTCGTGTGCACGTCAGGGCCAAGGACAGAGACAGAATTGCGTATTTCTCATCCAAAGGAGAATACAGACAGTGAAAAAGATGTAGCACGGTATGTTCTTGTCAGAGATCACACACAAACTGCCTAAAACACAGCTTATGATCCTCCCACAATGGGATATTTTTACTATCCTTAATGACGCCAGGCAGGTGTTTACAGTTATGATGTATGTCCGTCTAAAGTTGGAATTAAGCACAGACACAAAATAGCAACACTTGACGCACTAGACCATGACATACTGTACGCACTGCAATTAAAATAAACTCTACTCCTGATTTTTTTTTTCTTTTTTTGTGAGAAAACAAGAAAAGCTATGAAGAGGCTTTCTGTTTTTTGGAAAGCTGCAAACTATTCTGAGAAGTGTAAAAAAAATAATTTGCAGAATGAACTAAAATTCTCTAAAACACCTTTTCAGCCTTGGCTCACTCTTTGCCAGGTGATTTTGGAGGAGGAAGGAAGGGAGCTTTCCATCTGTTGAGGTGTTAGGATTCTAAACACATTCCTGAGTTAATTTTGACTCTTTAAAGTGTGAGATAAGTTAATATACTCTAAACCAATATATCGTGTCAATCAACAGTGCTTTTCTCAATATCAGCCCACTCACTTCCGCCGCCTGCTTGCTGGCTCTAGAGGCTTCTTGCTCTAAAACTGTGCTTCCCCTAAGAAATGAAATGTTCAAGGGGTATCAACAAATCATAGATGTCTCTAATACAATAAACATGAATAGTGTGAATGGAAATAGGCTGGCATTGTTTAATATCTTTGTGTTTATATAGCATTTTACCCACACAATTGCAAACATTCAGAGTAATGTCTTATTTAAGAAGAAAAAAAAAGGGCAAAAGCAGAACAGAAAAAATATTGTAAAGAAATGTTATCTATTTTATAAAATAACACTAAAACAGATACATCCCACAATATCTTTTTTCTGCATCTATTTCTAGTCTTTTCAAATCAGGCATAAAAGTCTCTGAAAGTATATTAACATTTGCCAGATACTATAAATCCAAAATATTTGGAATATTATATCATCATCTTGTCAGAATGTATGAACAAATTTACTAAGTCTAGACCTGACTAGTCCAATGCACTTCCCTGAAGGAACTGAAGATCGCAGTGTGCATTCAATAATCGCCTCTGTGTTAGGCTTTAAGAATCCAGAGACTTACAGAACCTGGAAGTTGTATCTGCACTATCAGGTTTAGTGGGTAAAATGTAGTCCACAAATCTGCCTAATCGCTTTACATATTTGTTTTCTACAACATCCTGTGATAAGAGGTTCTACAAATATAAATTGTGCAAAAATCAATTTATTCCATTAACTATATATTTATTTATAAACTAAGAATTTTATTCAGTATATCAGTTTGCACATTTGCATATCCTTCTATCTTCTCTCTTACCTCTTCTCCAAGCTGCAAAAATGTCTTTCATTATAGTTCACCTTGCAGTTTGTATGAAAGGTATTCCATGCTTTTGATCAAAGACTTTCTAGTTTTACTAGATTCTGTACTTAAATTAATCAAGCAAAATTGCATGAAGTATTCAAAATTTAAATTTACAAAATGGCACAACTTTACAAATGGATTGACGCATGAGCACAAATTTTCCTGATTTGCCTTAAATTCCGCTACTAGTAATAACTAATATTCTATTTGCTTTTTGACCAGTGATGAATATTGGGCTAATTTTTCAGAGTACTATTCATAATTATTCCCAGCAGGAATTACCCAATTAAAGTGTGGAAAGAGGAAGTAAGCATTAGAAACCACAGTATAACACCAGAGAACTTCTAGTTTATTAACTAAATTGTCAATTTAACTATTTAAATAGCTGAAGAAAAACAATACCCTCTAGTAAATATTGGTCTTTCACTTCTCCCCTCACTATAAGATAAAAAGGAAAAAACCAAAAGCAAAACCAACACTGCTGCCATCACCTCCCCACCCTACCCCAATCTCCCCCCAGGAAACCAAGTAATCCTAATACTAATTTCAATATGAGCCTCTGATGCAGCAACGTCTTGAGGACATGTCTAACTTTCAGGATGAGTCACGTCACTGTGACTCAGAATCAATAGTAATTTTAATGTGCAAAAAAAAAATTAAAATGGCTCAAGATCCTCACTTAGCATCCTGTTTCACTAGGTGTTGCCTTATGGTTTTACCAGTAGAAGGAAGCCTCAGCTGCCTAGATAAAATGGTCGTGGGAGAGAACTTTTCCCTGTGGAATCTATGGATTCCTGAAACAGTGGAGATTTATCTTAACAGAATATACCCAAAGGTCAACAGACTCCAAACTGCTACCAAGGAAACAAAGTGGATTCTTTCTTATTTTGATCAAAATGAAACAGTACCCTACAGTAATTGGAAATAATCATATAAAAGTTTTCCCTATGTCTTTTTGTTTCTCCCCACTAAACATGTACTTATTGTCAGCTTACCATACGTTTAACGTGATGTGGATATGAGGACAAAATCGTGTTCAGGTACCTATTCTCTCTGTTTTCCCACTATTGCTAATCCCATGCAAAAAAATCTTATTGTAGCATTTCTGGTGCATTTAGAACAAGACCCAAAGTTACATACTGGCGTATGTAAATTTATGTTGTTGTTTTCTACCTCGCAGCAAGCAGATTGCTTCAAGTTTTAAAAATGTCACCATCTTCTCCTTGCACAAATGCAATACAGGAAATTTCACCTACTCCCCAGGGACTAGCTTGGATTCCTGCTAGAAAGCAACCAATACAAAGCTGATAGAGGTAACTGGCAAACCCTAATAATTATCAATCTAAAATTGAAGGATGAAAAGGAAATGCATATTATTGGAACTCAGAGAAAAATTAATAGTGTTTCCAGGGAGATCTGAAAATTATTAATTTTTTTAGAATGGAAACACATTATTTGGAGTTCATTTACTTAGCACTTTAGAATTCTATTTTGCTTTTATTTATTTAAAAGGAATAAACATATACATAAATGTATTGACAGAAAATATTATCTCTCTATTTTGATAAAGAGAACTGAGCATAGGCATGTGACCTAAATATAGAAATTTAAAACGAAAACACTACTAGTATTGATGATGATGATGATGATGATGATGATGATGATGATGATGATGATGATGATGATGATGATGATGATGAAAAAGAAGGGAGGAGAGAAGGGTAGAGAGATAGATTTCCTCCCAAGAACTAAATAAGACATTTAATTGTTTTAAATCTATTAAAGATACAGGTGAAAAGTTGTTTTACCGAGTTTCCTTATTCGCCTTTTTTAACATTAAAATGTTTAACTAAGTTGAGTCATTGAGTGGTTCCCTTCACACACAGACCACTTGCACCAGATTCATCAAGCATCTTTATAGATGTCAAAGCAAACACGAGCCTGCTCGGCTGACTATTTTTCAGATTGGACTTTCCAGATGTCCAAAAGCTGCTGAGTTTTGTCTTTTCTATGAATGAAACACCAAGAGAGAAAGCAAGGACTGTGGTGCAAGACATACAACACTACTACACTGATGCACTCTTAACTGAGGAGATTCCACACATACACACCCAGCATTTCATCCCCAACAGCTAATCTTGCCTCAGGGGCCCCTGGAGCAACTCTGGAGCTGGATTAGCTCCTTCACAGAGCTGTAAATGCTTCACGGTCCAGAAAATGTTGAATGACAGAGGAGCAATTTTCATTTCCATAAATGTCCATAGGCATTGAATCTAGGGATTTGGAGGATTTCAGTTTCTTTACAGGCATCTTGGAGTGACAAGATATACAAAAGGGACCCTCACGTAATTCAGATACAAAGTATGGACCACATTCCTTTGCAAGCAGTCATCAGATTTCATTGGTTTCAGCCTTCCAATTCAGAGGCAAAACAGGCATTCAGTAAACACCTCAAATTGAAGAGAGATAAAAATCAGTGATGCAACCCATCACAACATTGCTTTAGGCATGGCTGTGGTTTTGTGCTAAGCTGTAACACTTCACTGAGAACTCCTCTACACACAAAACCCCCTTCTGTACAGTAATTTCTTACTTTGTCTCAACTAGAGTAGTACTGATATTACAGTACTAACTGGAAATACAAGTTCAGTAAGATGGAAACCGAAGTCAGGAAAGGAGGAAGGTCAGCCTGTCAATTATATCTAAGCGCCTGTCTCTTTTTTGATTGTTTGAATATGTTAAAATTATTACATGTGTGTATATATATATATATATGTTATATTCATACAGTAGTATGGTGACTGTTAAACTCAGATCTGTTTTGAGGAAGGCTTTGGTTCTCAACCATTTTTAGTTGCATAATACGGACATTTTTCTGACTAAAAGAGATTCTGATCATTCATGCTCACAAATTTCCCCCTTGTTGTTGAGTTGTGTGTTTGTCTTGTTAATATTTAAATATGTTTTCCCACAAGCATGTGGAGCAAACAAAAATAGCTTTAACCATTTAAACAGAGCCTTGTAAAACTAACTTTAAGTACCTCGTGATAGGAAAATACTAACAATCTGATTCTCTCTCCCTCTCATACACACACTGCACAAGTCTCTTAAAGCAACATCATGCAGGGAAAATAAGATTTTGAAAGGCTAGCAAGGATAAAAAGTATGATCTTTTCATAATCAGAAAATTGATTCT
Organism: Sclerurus mexicanus; assembly: GCA_013396755.1. NCBI lineage: Eukaryota > Metazoa > Chordata > Aves > Passeriformes > Furnariidae > Sclerurus > Sclerurus mexicanus. The sequence continues at coordinate 51,612 of VWZF01002953.1, read as the reverse complement.
AGATGTTTAAAGAATTCTAGACATAGTCTTCCCTGTACAAATTTAAATTAAAACACTGAAGTTACAAAGGTAACTTTTGTTCAAAATGTTATGCTGCAGGAATTCTACAAATGATTCCTCAAAACCTGAAATACTTTTGCCTTTGCAAATGAGAAAGCAAAACCAGACAGTAACCAGTAAACTCTTCTGTCTCTGGAATAGAAAGGAATAAAACATTGTAGAAATGATAGAAATAATGGCTGGAGCCACATGAAAAGCACCTTATACTTAGAAATGGAACTTACACCTTCAAGAACTTCAGCATGAACAGTAGCTGCAAGCATATAGAATGAATATCTTATCGAATACAATAAATGAGTGATTCATATCCTAAATTTTCTGTTACTTATTTCAAATTAAATCCAGGAAATGTCACTGAAGTGAAAAAAAGGCTGATCACAAACAATAAAAACCTGCCCTACTACATAACATTAAAAAATGCATGGACTTCAGATCACTCCAAACTAAAATGGTTATCAAGCAATCTAAAGCTACAGTGTAAGTTCAAATATAAATTTCCCTGAATCTAGTAACATGTATGGGGCATTCAAATCACCAAAGACAGCATCTGGCTTTCACACACTCTCTCTCAGAGTCCAGTTGGTTGTGGTTTTTTGTTTTTAACAAGAATTCTGTTGTTCTGCTTTGTCTTTCAACACAGACATTCATCCAATTCTGTTCCTAATTGTCCATTCTTTTAAATTAACAACGAAAATGTCCCAAAGATCTTACAATCTCAAAAGGGCTCAACATTTTTCTTCTTTGCCTTTGACTTCAAAGGGTGACAAGTTAAAGATTAATACAGTGATGGACTATTCGTTGTTCACTATTTTCAGTTGCATACATATCAGTTCAACAGTGACAACCTTTGCTTTTGAAATCTAAGCACTTGAGAACTTCTGAAAGAAAATTAGAGTAATTATTATGTTATCTTCCAGAACTCAGGCACAGAAGGAGCAGAGGTCATAATAAAAAGTGACTAAGGATAGTCATTAAATTAATTTTAATTCAACAGTACAGGACATATGCAATGTCCAATATCAGAAAATACATAAAACTATTTCTTTGCTTGTCTGCACAAAATCTGCATAAACTAATATATGATATAAACTCAGTCTATTAAATAAACTAAACAGGTCACCTAGAGTGTCTCTCAGATGTACCTGTGACATAGTTTAATGTGCTTTTATTAAATAATCCACTAACTCCTTGAATCAAGGGAGAAATATTCCTACAGCCATAAGGGATTTAATTCCTGGAGTCTTGGAAGTGATTAACTACTAGACCATACAACTCATTCACAGGAAATGAAGTCCAACGCAATTCTATTCCCTTCAACATGTTTCCATATGCACTGAGCCTCAACTTGCTAGAGTAACCTGAAGTCTTCTTTAAAATTCACATCAGCCATCAACAGATCTTAGGCTTCCAAGTGTAGGGAGAGAATGTAAATTAAGTGTTGGGGATATCACTGTTTTCCAAAGCATGGCTCTTATGGGCTGACAGGTGCTTTTTGACTTCCATTCATGGTGGGATAATCCTGACATAATTGTCATTGAAGGTTTCCAGCCCAATTTTTGCCAATAGTGGAACAAAAATTAAGGAGAAAAAAATTAAAAAGCAAACAAAAACATGACAATAGTTCTGCAGACTCAACTCCTCTGATAGTTGTCCGTCTCAAATGGTACTGTTGTTGTAACATTATATCACAATTTTATAATAAATATATGATGTTATAGAAATTAATTTTACTTTTCTTTAACAAAGTATTAACAACACATATGCTGTTTGCATCACAATGGGATAAGCATCTTTGTTACTAAAAATGCCTCAATAAAAAAATAATTGTAATGTTTGAGTGAGGAGACTGTAGGTTACGCTAAGGGCTAGTCTGTCTGGCAAGGCACAGTTGACACAGTGAGGAAAAAGATATTCATAGCACTGTAGTTATACTCAAATAGCCCTGGAGAACGGACAGGTTATCCCTGTAAAATTAAGGGAGTTTTCAGTCCTCAAATAAGTGCTCTGGTAAGACTATGGTAGATTATGGAAAAAGCTCCCTTGTTCCTTAGGGTAGAATTTGGGATACATGAGACATTTCTTTGACAGATGCACTCAAGCAATGCAGCCCTCAGCTCACTGCATATGAACCACCCAGCTCCTATTACAACATAGGACATCTGCCAAGACAATACAATTACACTCCATCAAATCCTAAGGCTAGTCTGAAAATCACACCTAAAAGAGGTAGAGCTAGTAGAGTAGAGCAGTCAATAAACATTAGGAGGTGAAATCTGTGTGGATAGGTCCAGGACTTGGTGAATGTCCTTTTTACTATATTCTCTTTCACAGGCTCTGTAGACATAAGCAATGTGAAATAAAAAGCAATTTAAGATGTGGCTCTCCTGTACTTAAACACAGGAAAGGAAAACCTGGAGTAAAGTATGAGCTTTCATCTTCATCCCATACTTTTTGAAACAAGTCCCCTTAACTCAGCTCTCAGACAAATTGAAGATTAGATGAACAACAGTACGTCTGTGCTACTTTATTAAAGATTTTCTCCAAGGTTTTATTCCAACTATTAAACGAGAAGACTCTAAGAAATCCATGTCAGTGATATTGGACAATCAGCCACATAAACTAGTTGGGTCTATACTGTATTAAAATGTTAAACCACAATTACATACTCTCTAAAGCAGGGAGAAAAAAATCAATGAAATTACACCACTGAAAAACAAGACAGACATTTGAAAACTTCAGAGGGCCATATCTTACTTCTGTAACAGGGGAGTGAGGCACCTCCAATTCACAGATGGCTCTTAAATAGCACTTGACTGGGTTTAATTGCTAGAAAAAGGTTTCTTTGCTTTGAAATTTGCCACACAAACTGTTGAACAGTTATCAGTACCTTCAAATCATATAAAATGCCACTCATTAGTTCAAAGTTTGATTACAGTATAGCTATATGAATAGGATATTTGTAATTCTCAGATTACACCCCTCACTAGCAAATAGTCACTGCACAATAATATCTTTACATTATTGTGTCAAGCTTCCTTTTAAAATTAAGTGGCAGTCTCAAGAATAGCACATCTGTTCTAGTTATTTTAGCCATTTCCATTAAAAAAAAGGAAGTGTCTGTTTACTTTAACATTTGCCATGAAGAACCATAAAATATCTGATATTTCCCAGTATTTTTTCCATCTATCTAGTGAGAAAATTTAGCATCAATACTTATGATCAGTTCTGATGTTATCTGTAACCCTCTGATTTAATAAAGTGTCCAGTGCATGCTGAAATAAACTGTAAACATCGAGATAACTATTAAGTTATTCTTGGTATCACAGCATTTTTTTTCTATTGAGTAACATGAAGCACTAGGTCCTGTAAGTGCTGTTTCTACCTATTTATCTAATAAAAGCCACATTTTTGAGGAGAATGCAACACATATGTGGAACATCTTATTTATGACAGCTCCTCTACTCTGTGATAAACCTGCTGGTGATTGTATGTTTCTATGTATTGATCATACTTTCTTCTTTAGTGTTTTCTTATTATGTGCTGTGTGGATTTATGACATATCTACACATCTGTCGTCTTATCAAGTAATTTCGATTTTTCTCAGTTTGAATGAGAGAAGAAACATAAAAAAAATAAAAATATGCTTGTTTAAAAACTGCATTTGCTTAGTTTTCAGAGAAACAGCACCTATTGACAAAACTACATCTCCCTGCACTTTAAAAATAAATATAAGAGCAAACCTGGTTAAGCTAAAGCAAAACTAACACACTCTGCTTCAAAGACAAAGAGCCAAAACCAGCTTTAAAACAGTACAAATCCCCACCTCATATTAGAACTCTAAACAGCACATATAATCCTGATGGACATAAAATGCTCATGGATGTGTATTTGTAAAAAAGAGAGTACCTGGAGAATATAAGAAACACAGAGTAGTGAAGTTTCCAAACAGATGAATTGTGAAGAGTGGAATAGTAAATGGATTGAACAGCAATCAAACTAAACCTGCTAAATTTTTGTTCACTGTCAGGGCAAGACTCACTAGATGGCACTGCGACACATCCAGAGAAGGTGCTGAAGAGGTTATTTCCCTTAGTGTAAAAGCAAGGTTATAGTTCGGGGGAAGGAAAAGCTGGATTTTTGCAATTGCTTGTTGGAGTTTGTGTTTCTGGGATGCTCCCTGAACAGTGAAGTCTTTATTTTAAGCAAAGAGGCTCTCTGGGAACAGACAATATAGTTTAGGTAGAAAATCTGAGCACAGACATAGTCTGGATGTTATAAATAGGACAAGTGGCATCTAGAATATACCAAGCACTATTTTTCATTCAAGTATAAAGTTCTTATATCAGTTACTATATGTATTTTTCAAATTGTTCACATCGTATATATTTTAAATTTGCTTATATTCAATTTTGGTTATATTAACATCCACAGATAATTCCTGAGGCACTAACTCAGTGATTTGGGCAATGACAGGGAGCGCCAAGAAACACAGAATTGAAGCTAAGCAGTTATGATAACATTTCTTTGGGACAGCCCAACAGTGTGTCCATCCCCAAGGCTTTCACACTGCAAAGCTGTGGAGCCTGATCTTTGCCTAGTGTACCGAGATGCTCCATACAGTCTCCTCTCCCATGAGACAGTGTAGTGGACAGAATATGGAACACATCATATTTACAATTCCTTGGGACTGATAGAAATTTACAGATGCAAATAGGTTTTAAAGGTGCAGACCATATTATGATGAAAGTAGACAAAAATGATGATGGTGTTCCTAAAAATTAATGGAAGCTGGATAAAGCATCATAACTTGTCTATACTAAGGAGCAACAAATCAGTGTCTGCAAGGCTGGGGGTGGGGGAGGGAAGAGTATTCTGGTAGAAAGAGTTATTATAAGAAAAAGAAATGCAATTTAAAATGGATCTATTACCTGGCACCAATTACCAACCATTGTCAAGAATAAAAAATCTAGAAATATTGAATAAGATGATTAAGATATTTATGTGCAACTAAATGGTTTGGAAAAAAGAGGAATGAGCTTTAATTCCACTCTCTTTTCTTTTGTTGAAATAGATTGCTCTGTTGGTATTGGCTCCATTATTATAAACCATAAGCAATTCAAACAGATGAGACCCTTTCTTACTAGAGGTGCTTGTCTCTGTGATTACATTAAACCCTGGGGAACTGATACATGTTGACAGAGGAGAACCAGACCAGTTTGAGTAGGCTGCACACTGCATAATTTTGAGTTCTGTTTGTATAGGCAAAACTCACAAAAACAATCATTTATATAAATCTGATTATGTACATTTTTAACATATTCACCAGACTTGTCAGGGTTCATGCTTTGCGTAGAAGGCAAACACACTTGGGAGCAACCTCGTACCATCTCTGTGCCTCGTTTGAGATTACATATTTTGGTATAAAGAGAGATCTACTTAGTCACCTGCCTTCTTCTGTCACCAAAGGAAAAACTTAGTTCTTCCTATCTCTTCCATTGTTGCTAGTTGTCAAAAAAGGTAACATTTTCTCTGGATTATGATGGAAATGGAAACCATTTTCTCAAAAGTGATGAAGAGGAAAATAACAAATCTTCTTTGACTATTCTAAAATAAAAATAAAAAAAAGAGCTTCAAAGGTTGGGTAGGTGTTTTGCAAAACAAAATTTGAGGATTATAATCATACTTCCAAGTTTACTGAGAAATTCCTAAGTTTCTTAGCATAATTTGCTTTGTAACTTCAACAAACTGTAGCTAACTTTTTGACTTCGGAGATCAAGTTTCACCAAAAAAATTAGAAACATTGAGCTCAATTAAAATTGATGATTTGGATGAACAATCACTCTACTACAAAAAAAAAGAAAAATAGTGGAAGAAATTTCAAGACATCCATGAAAGAAAAGAAACATTATTTTGACATTGCAGTCCAGCCACTACTGCTCTAAAGTATTATTCTAGTTAAATAAACACACTTTTTTTTTTTAAAGCATCTTATTGCCCATTCTCTGAATCTTTTTTGCTGTTCTTTGAGATAATCTCATTCTTCAAACAGATACCCCCAGAATTCCTCATTCAATCACATTCACCACCCAATCATTCTTTTCTCCAAGTGAACACCTTGTTTTCCCCCATAAACAGATCCAGAAACCTCTCCACCATTACAGCTTCTTTATTGTGGATGATTGCTACTCAAAAAAAAAAAAAGAACTGTGAACAAAAAAACCACCGTAAATTGCGGAAATCCTCTTCTCCTTCCCAAAAAGCATCCCATGGAACAAATACTCTGGATCAGCTGATCTTTGTTGGAAAATGAAAGATAGTGGCCCTAGAAAAAAACAGGGTAATGCCAGTCCTGGTGTAACCCAAAGAGTAATTCCACTGCACAGGCTACAACAATGACAACTGGCAACACAAATATCCCTTTATACATGCTTGTGAAGTTTGACAAGTACATGACTTTGCTATTATGTGAATTCCTTCAAGAATTCCTAAGAGCATCTAAGCTCTACATACGAGTGCTTAATGTTTTATCCTTTCCATAGGACAGGCCAGTGAGTACTAAGATCATTAGAGGACATTCAGGTTAGGAATATAGATATAAAATAGACTTTTTATTGTGTGACATGAGGACCTAACACAACTTTGCAAAATGTAAATATATAAATAAATATAGACATATAAACCTCTTTCAGAAAGTTCAGGGTGCTCACAGATAGCCTGGCTCCAGACACAAGAGTTCAAGTCAGCACCTTGAAACAAAATGTTTCAAAGAAAGAAATATTCAGCTTTTTCAGTGAAAATTCAGCTTCATCGAACATATTTAAAACTATTTTATATCTTTGTGTCAGACTATCCCTTTAATAAAACATTTGGTAAGAAACAAACATGTAAGGAGATAAATCCACAAGGAAAGTTGCTACATCTTGATTTTCTAGAATTGGCTATATAATAAAACATCTACAAAATTATCAAATTCTATTGACTACAAGTAATGCTTTTCTTAATAAGAGGCTGTGTGGTTCTTTCTACCTTGCTATAAAATTAAGATGATTTGCCAGTATGGGAGTGGTTTTGGTCAGTCAGAACACAACATGTTTGGTTCAAATATCCCAGCAGCCTCTCCTTCTATCACCTATTTAAAAACAAAGATGCTATATTACAGTTCATGTGCACATATATGAGGAAACCTTAAGCTTTTCTCAAACTTTGTTAATAACCTAATTTTCTTCATGACACTTCTTCCAAACATATCCATATAAGAGAGCAAAATGGGACAAACAGGCTTTGCTTGCCTAAAATTGTCAAAAGTGAGAGAAGAATGAGGTCTATCACCTTTAACTGGCACATACTGATTTATGCTGCTGGCACTGAAATCGAGACCAGGTTTACCAGATTTATTTTTAATACCTGTTGGGGGAAAAAAATAATGCTCAAAACACGCTACTCTAACTGGGTGCAAGTAAAGGAAGATAATACTTCAAGAAGAGAAAAAGTCAAGATCTTCCATAATAAACAGAGGCTTGTGTCTGTGCTGATAGCAATCCTTTTAAAAGACTACCTGTGAAACTTCCTGAGCAGGTAACTGGCCCACATTATACCCAAGGGGCATTTCAGCCACTAATTGGTTGATGAGTTATTCTTTGTTTCTCCCCTGGTTTGCTGCTGTAAATTCAGTATATGCCAAAAATATATATTTGCTATATTTGCTGGAATTCCTTGTTGAGAGGACATGTACATAGGGACAGCAACTAGGGAGAAGGCCCTTGTCTTTTGAACAGTGCACTTAAAGGAGAGTGTGCACCAAAATATATATACACATTTTCTTTTGTATTTATTCTGAAGTTCTTCTAACAACTTTTATTTAGTTCATTTAAAACAAAAAAAAATCCACATAAGAAACAGAATGCATCATGAGTTTAAGAGGGGGAAAGAAAGAAAAACCTCAGAGGTTGAGAAGAGTGAAAAATCAAGACAAATCTGTTAACTACTGTATTCTGGAGGCTATTCACAAGAGAAACTATTTCAGTTGTTCAAAGATAACAGACTCTAATCATAAGTGAAATGCAAATAGAAGTGAATGACCAACTCTGTCTATTTTGGGGATGTGTTAAGGAAGAACATTCAGAAAGGCAATATAATCAGCAGATACAAATTGTCACAGCAGTTTTGACATCAACTAAAATGCTGTAGTTTTCCCACATTAATAACCTCGTCAATTGCTATAATTAAGGTGCAAAAGTGCTCCACTACACTTGAAGTTTGTCAATTACATTAATATTTTCTCATAACAGGCCAATGCCAGTGAAAGAAAAGACGTGTTGTAATGCAAGATCAATGAGTATCACCTGTGTACTTCTTCAAATCCAGGCGGATGAGAAAACAAAAAGAATTGCCAAATTCTACTCTCCAACCACCATCAGTCCTGATTTCTGCTCCTCTACATAAAGTGGACAATGTTTTGCACTGACCATGGCAGGAGTCTGGAGCAGCTCTACTTGAAGACATTAAAAGCTGCTGAGTGGTATTCAGTAAGTCAACAAACATTATTATACTTCCCCATTTTGAAAATGCAAATTTCCTGTGACTGATCTTCAAGTTATTCGAAAACAATTACAATTTCTTACAGTTTTGTGAACAAGTCATTCATGTACCAAAGTAGGGTGGTACAGTCCATCAGCAAGACAGTGAGTAGCAAACAGAGTGGGCACTGTTGGCTTCAGACATTAACAGAAGCAGCTTTACATCTTTCCTTTACATGGCTCCTCCATTCAGCCTTTACAGCAAGAGAAGCACATTATTGGTAATGAAACCCCTCACCCTCAACTAACAGAAACATTTAGAAATGGCAAATGCAAACAGATCAGATACCAACTCCAACTCCATCAATGTGGATTTTCTAAATCACATAAAACCAAAGAGTTTTGAAATGTAGTAGTTGTTCAGCACCTTCACTACCACAAATGGGATATGTACAAATACATGTCATGATGAATATATGACCAGTTTATTCTGCAAAAATAAAAACTCAACAGCATGAACTGTGATTTTTTTTATGCAAACTTAGATTGATATCTGTGCTTCTTTCTGTTTGGTGAATCACATGATCGACAATGAGCACAAACCTCAGAACATCTGCAATTTATGTATCAGCTTAAAGAGGCTAAAAATGCTCATGTTATAACCAGTCATACCTTTTCTTTTCATTTCTGCATTCATTTGATGGCCTAAAGCCTTGCGGGCCATAATTTACTTCATATTTAATACATTTAAAGAAGGAAGTATTATGCAAATACTTTTATTATTGTTGTCATTCCAATGTCCGAATTTTCAGCTAGTATAATTTGGTTTTAAAAAAAAAGCAATGAATTGTGACTGTTTACACCTGCCAAAATTCAGTCATTTTTCATATTTTATGGAAACCATGAAACCTGACAATGCAGGGGGTGTTTATAGTATACAAAACAAATATACACTCATTTGCATATGAAGTTTCTTAACACCTCCCTGGACATTTTGCCTAAAATGATTAGGGTTCTGTAGTCAAACAGCATTTTTAGAAAAAAGACACCTTCTCCAAAGACATCCAGACAAGGGCTGTGCCACAAATGAGTATTTTAAGATTGCTTAAAGAATCACAGGCAAAGGTATCAGCAAAAGCAGGTTTAATATAAAAGCAAAAACATAACAAAGTTGTTGGCAAGGTTCACTCTACTATTTATAAATTGTTAAAGCATGCAGAGAAAATGAATTAAAATCTAAAAATCAATCAATCCAAAGTCAGAATCAACACAAAAATTTTTCTGTTGGGGTCATAATGGGGGAGTGGGCAGTGAGAAAAAGATAAGGTAGGAAAAATGAAGGATAAAAAGGGATAATCAAATTCTTCCCATTGAATTACAAAGTTCAGAGTGCACCCCCTTGCTAAACCGAGCCCAGGACTTGACCAAGAGTTTAGACCTAAAGATTTAACAGCATTTGAGATTAACAGCACTTAATTGATAGCTTAGATTAAACAATTTAACAAAAGATTCATATGGAATTTACTTTAGCACAACACTATCTCACAGATCTAACTTATTTACATATTTAAGTACTTAAGAATCACAGAATCATAGAGTGGTTTGGGTTGGAAGGGGACCTTGAAGATCATCTAGTTCCAGCTCCCCTGCCATGGGCAGGGACACTTTCACTAGACCAGGTTGCTCAGAGCCCCATCCAGCCTGGCCTTGAACACCTCCAGGAATGGGGTATGCACAGCTTCCCTGGGTAACCTGTTCCAGTGCCTCAGCACCTTTACGGTAAATATTATTTTCCTAATATCTATTCTAAACCTACGCTCTTTCAATTTGAACCCATTCTTGTGTCACTACATGCCCTTGTAAATCATCTTTTCCCATTTTCCTCTAAGTTCCCTTCAGGTACTGAGAGGCCCCAATTAGGTCACCCTAAAGCCTTTTCTTTTCCAGGCTTAACAAACAAAATTCTCTCAGCTTTTTCTTGTACCCGAGTTGCTCCATCCCTTCAATCACCTTGGTGGCCTCCTCTGGACCCACTCCAGTAGGTCCATGTCCTTCCTGTGGTGGGACCCCAGAGCTGGAGGCAGCAATGCAGGTGGGGTCTGACCAGAGCAGAGGGGCAGAATCCCCTCCCTCCCCTGCTGCCCACCTTGCTTGGATGCACGTTTGGCTTTCTGGGCTGTGAGTGCCCATGGCTGGCTCATGTCCAGCCTCTCACCCTCCAGCACCCCGAACATCTCTTGGCAGGGTTGCTCTTGATCTGTCCATCCCCCAACCCTGACCCAGTTGCAGCACCAGCACTTGGGTCTTGTTAAACCTCATGAGATACCCACAGGCCACTTCTTGAGCTTGTTCAGGTCCCTCTGGATGGCATCTCATCCTTCAGGTGTGTCAACAGCACCACTCAGCTTCATGTCACCTGCAAATTTACTGGATGTGCACTTGATCCCTTTGCATGTGTCATTAATGAAGATATTAAATAATATTGGTCCCAAAACAGACCCTTGAGGGACACCACTCATCACTGCTGCCCGCTAGGACTCCAACCACTGTCCTCCAGATGCGACCATCCAACCAATTCCTAATCCACCTAGCAGTCCACTTGTTGAATCCATTGCTCTCCAATTTGGAGAGAAGGATGCTGCAGAGGCACATGTCAAAGACTTTACAAGAATCCAAATAGATGACATCTGTAACTCTCCCCTTACCTCCTGATGTAGGTACTGCATCACAGAAAGCCACTAGGTTGGTCAGACAGGATTTTCCCTTGGTGAAAGCTGTGCTGGCTGTCTCAAATCACCTCCCTGTCCTCCAGGAGTCTTACCAGATCTTCTAGGAGAACCTTTTCCATGATCTTCCCAGACAGAGGTGAGGCTGACAGGTTGGTAGTTCCCAGGATCACTTTCTTTGAAAGTTTGATAACAAAAATGTTATTCCACTTGGGTTGTTATTCAGGCAAGAAAAATATGTTTCCAAGGCTGTTTGTTGAAAACTAGGAACTCGTTAGACAGCACTAGCTCCTGGGAACAGGTAGTGTTTCAAATAAGCTCAAGAGGGTTTAGCTTGAGTGCTGTTCATCAAGGCCAAGGGTTAACAAGCATTTCTCAGATCACAGCATAGCCTGGAGATGAGGATGCACCACCATAGGCTGTAATCCAAATAAAATGTCCAAAACAACTGCTTAAAATTCCTTGTATATAAAAACAGCAAACATGTCCCAGAACTTTTTATTCTATTATATTTACAGAAGTCACAAATCCCAGTTTCTTAGCAGTTTGATCACGGGAAATGTGAATTACATAATCTCACAGTAGATATACAATGTAACGGTAGCCATCTAAGAGATATCAGAGCTTGGAATTTTACCACCTGTGTGGATTTATGAAGAATATGCTTGGGAACATCAAGTTAGAAGAACTAAAGAAAATATATGAATAATAAATGTATCACTGATCCACTTGCAGATAAGCTTTTATGTGAATGACTTCAGAGATACTTCAGGAAAAGAGCAGGCAACCACATGAGCAACTGCAGAGTGATACTGATTCAGAGTAATATTACACTTGCCTTGAAAATATAATTAGAATGAAGATGAACAGAAGAATAAAATAAACAAGGTGCACCTAAAGAAGTTAAACACATGAACAGAAAAGTATTGAAATACATGAACATTCATTGAACATATGAAAATGTAAGCCGACATCTGGAGAAGATGTGCATATCGTCAGCAGATGAGGAAACCTGAAAGCAAGAGCAAACAAGTGGCTACAGATTCCAGGCAAGGCGGAGAGAAGTTGATTCCAAAGAGAATTTTATTTGAAAAGTGGAGCCCTTCTCCATGAATGAAAACAGAAAACCTCACTATAGGGTTCCCCCACAACTTCATGGGAAATATTATATTCTAGTCTGAGGGTGTCAAGGGAAATAGTGAGTGTGAAACAGGTAGTAGAGGGGGGCAGGAGGGGAAGAGGGGTAGTTTCTATACTACTGCAATAAACTAAAATTTTAGAATAGTTTCCAAATGAAAATATGGAAGTCAGTAATGGTATTCAAGCTACTTAGAGATGCTGCTATCAGCTGCTACTGTTTAGGAAGAAACTTGGAGGTGTAGAATAGCACTGATGTTTGAGAGAGACATTTCAGAAGAACACACTACAGATGAGGTCTCATAAATGAGAAAAATTGGAATAAAGCTTGCTGTCCACCATCTAGTTTTATGGGTTCATTTTTGTAATTCATCTACTGTAGCATGGTGATCCATTTCACTTGGGCATATCTATACAGGCATAACAATCTGCAACACCATGAAGGCTTTTAAGCTCTTATTTTTAGTATCAAAGATTTTGACTCAACATGAGCAGGAAAGCTTTAAAATCCTTGTCCTTTATCCCAAAAGTACTTGCAGCTCTAGAGTTATACTTTATTTAGCCCACCATATTGATATTAATTTTCGGTGCTGCAAGTTGGAATGTCAGTGTACATTAACACCTGATCTATAAAGGGAATGCTGAGATCTCACTGGAAGTATTAGTCACCGTGCCCTGGGAATGCAGGGTGTTTTTGTTTGTGTTCTTGGCTCAAATATCTGAGCTAGACATGTCTCGATTCTTAATAAAACACACACCTTCCATCATATTCATTGTCTACAAACACTTCAGGATTAGAAACTTTCTCCAACTTATTTAGCAATTACTGACCTCCATGATACATTAATTTTTTTGAAGGGGCAAAAGGTCAGACCCATCTAACAAAAACACAACTCCTTGGAGCATGTATTCTTCACCTATCTGTGAGTAACCTGTTTTCCCTTTTCCTCTCTTTCTTTATTAATTTTTTTTTTTAGGAAAACCTTCTATATTTTTTCTTTTAACAGGTATAAACGCATTTTAGCTCAAGATTTGCACTCTCACTAAGTTCACAGTTAACTTGAGATATACCGAAATCAGTCTCATCTTGGATTTATTTATTTTATTTAGGTTCATAATTACTACATATCACAGCAAGGTGATTTCTCAGTTTTACCCAGCTACTCCAGAGGGCATTTATACCAATTTGCCTCTTAGATACAGCCCTAGGTAACATTTCTTTGCATGAACTACTCTCTTCCATTTTCTCTCACCCAACAGCTCCTTGGACCTCTCTTTTATTAACCATCAGTTACCCTTAGTTTCCCCTTTTTATCCCATATTGCTCTTTTACAGCTTTACATCCAACTCACTCAAAAGTTATTTGCCTTTGTTTTACAGTGAAACTTTTTACTTTTCTCAGGAATTCCCACCCCAGAATACATTTCTGCGTAAATTCTGTAGGTCTAACTATATTGGCGTCCCTTTTTTGACCTCAACCCTTTTTTGTTGTTGTTTCATTGAAGCAGTGCTCAAGTGGTGTTGTTTTGTTATAGTAGTGGTCAAGTACCACATCCCCTACTTCCACAGAGAGCTTTTATTGAAATGGGAGAAAATAACAGAGCTGATGTTTTCTGTATTGCTGCAACTAGACAACTGTCACAGTTAACTTGTCACTAACTGCTTAATCATAAGAAGCATTTGTACTTATTTGCTGATGTTTTATATGTAGTATTAATTGCATAATAAGCTGTTGTACACTTACATACGATTGTAATGAAAACCAGGAAGCAAAGGGAAAGGAACACAGTGTAAGTAAAGTCAATGGAGAGGAAAAGTATAACATCAGTTTCCATGGAAATTAAAATCTATGAAACCTTTTCTTTGGAGTTTTCAAACAATTCTATTTAGACACCTGAACCAGGACTTCAGCTACTATACAACTAAAGCATCTAAGCCAATCTTAACCATCAAAATATATTTCATTATATCTGACCATGAAATGCACAACAGCTCTCCAAATGAAAAGTACCTACACATTCTAAAAGCCCTTGGATATCAGAAAGTTTTGGAAAATATCAGGAGATTAAAAAGAAGTGAACTTTCAGGAAAAAATAAAGACAATTGAAAGATGCCATAAATGTACTTGCAATATTATATTTCAAAAAGGTGCAAAACTCCAGGTATCCACTATCATCTGAAAAAGGAGATGCATAACAGACCAGGAAAAATGCCTCTGAAACAACAAACCGTCAGAAGAACACCAGTCTTGGTGAGCTTCCTGTTTGATGATAGAATCTACATCTGTTGCTTGTTGAACATGCTTTTTTTTTTTGAGTATATAAAAGCCACGGGTACTGTTAGAGAAGACCCTGTGTTTCATTAGCTCGTCTGACAGGCTGAAGGTTTTATCCATCTCCACGCTCTCCAGGTGCTAGGAAAAGGTTTACATAATAGTACTAGAAAATCATGAACACACATTCTAAATTATTAAATCTCACTTAAATCATACTATGTCAACATACACAGAAAAATATTTCACTTTCATGTAGTTAATCTGGAGTGCATTAGATATCATTCCTAGAGATTAGCTCTGGAGCTCATACAAAGACTCCTGGTAGTTGCAAGTTTAAATATGCAATTCCCCAGGCACAGCAGCACAAACCTAACATTCCCTCTTTTTGTCTTGTTCAAGTAACACTGCAAGTATAGACATATACATACATATACAGACATAACCCCAGGCATTTCATAATGACACAATTGTCTTATAGATAACTTAAAAGTATTAAACTCCTCTCATTTTACACCTATGTTAGTATTCTGTGTGTAATGGTATAATAGCAGTCTCACTCTTCAACCCGATTCCAAAGCTCAGGCTCCAGTAGGCAAGAGAAGAAAAATAAGAAAAACACAGTACATTTACTTTGCAACTAACCTGAAATACCTTGGGGGTTGTTTGGGTTTTTTTCAGGGTATATGGTTCTTTCCATTATCTAATGTTCATGAATTTATTTTTTTTTAATGCAGATAGTTTTCAGAAATTAAAAAAAAAAAAAAGAATGATCATAAAACAGACCTTAGGAAGTATAAAGAGTTGTAGACCTCCACATTTACAGCACTTTGAAACAAGCATGCACATTTTCAGCTTCAAATACATCTTTGAGAGAGCAGTGAAAGAAATCACTTTCATTCATTAATTTGACATGAGTGCATTACATGAGATTTCTCATGACTATCAGATATGAAACATGTATTTTCTGTACTAACAGACCACTGAAGTGGCTTTAAGCCTACAGAAGTCTTGTGTGGCAGTCACAATTGTAACTTGTAAAACTCTAACCAGAAGTCTTACTTGCCTTGCAGAATTTTCCCTGGGTATTTGTCAATATTTGGTACTTTAGATTTCTACAGCTAAATCTCTGCATCTTCAAAGCAATTCCAGATCCTCAACCCTTGGTGCCCAGACCAACACACATTCCCCATTAAAAAACTCTCTAAAATTTGCTATACTTATGAAGAATATGTTACACAATATTCAAACTAAAATATCAATTTCTGTGCCATAGCAGTGCTAGAAATACAACCTATCAAATAATGTAATATATACATAAAGTCACAATGATACCTTTATGCCTTTTCCAACATGTTGCCTACACATCTTTCTGTCTTTATAATAACTTAGCTCAGGGAAACGGCAATATATCCAGTCAGTGACATTCACACACAAACTACAAGCAACTTTGTCATCCTTCAGAAGCATAATGAGACAGACTACAATTCATGCTTCCAGATAACAATAGACAATTTACCATTTTGCTAGGAGCTGTAAATAAAACTGGAAGAAATACATACTAAGGGACTGCACTATTCAGGGAGACTTTAGAGCAACAACGTAGCTGGAAAAGTGCAGACATACAAAACATACAAATACATTTGGAATTATTCTTGGTGAGCATGTTACACAGAGCCAAGGAAGAAACATGGGATACACCATTTACATTCATGTGCACATGTTA
The DNA here is from genome assembly GCA_013396755.1 of Sclerurus mexicanus. Classification (NCBI taxonomy): domain Eukaryota; kingdom Metazoa; phylum Chordata; class Aves; order Passeriformes; family Furnariidae; genus Sclerurus; species Sclerurus mexicanus. The sequence goes on along the minus strand of VWZF01002953.1, from coordinate 35,175 downwards.
TAAAATAATTGCTTCTTTATTAAATTGAAGCCTCATGGGAAAGACTTTTCTGCTTCAAACATAATTAACCTCGACACCCTTTTTTAAGAGCATATGAGTGAGCAAAATGAAAAGCAATGTTTCTCATTTGTCAACAGGTTGAAAATCAAAGGAACCTTGAATATTCTATGATCAACAGCCTGACAGATAAAACAGAAGTAGAATGTTAATTGGCATTCAATTTGCTTTTGCGGTAAAGAATAAAATGGTTGTTTCCATTTATCTAAAGTGTATGGCGTGAGGGAATCCACTATTACAAAAAAGACTGTTCAGTTGATGCTCTGTGTGTATGAGGATGTTCAAAGTAGGTAAACTCTTATTTCAAGATGCACCGTGTTTAACTTATTTTGCATTAGGAAAAATTGCATATACTGATTTGTTAACAGTTACAGAATAATCATCAGATTACATATTGCTTTTGTTTGTTTTAATGCACAAGCACCATGTGCTTGGATCTTTTCCAAGAATGTAACCTGCAAGTGACCAGACATTTCCATCAACCATCACTGTGGCTTGTGCCTTGAGTGAGGGGAGAACGAGAACAGAGAAGAACAAAAAGGGTAAGTGGACCCTCCCTCACAGCAAAATATTTTGCACAAATGAGCATATTTGATAAGAATGTTAATTTTGAGTATAGATGTATCTCTTCTTGAAAGTCAGAGGAACAACACAGAACAGCAGCAAACAACTGGCAAGTATTAGCTTGTACTAAAGGACATACAGAGAGTACTGCAGTCTTTGGCACGATTCTATTTCTATCAGATTTTTTTTTTATGGTTAGTGATGGAAGAGAATTTTGTAAAACCTCTATTAGATACTGCTGCTTTGAAAATCTTGTGGACTTGTATGGCTTATAATAAAATGGAGATCAGAGACCTGTTTGTAAAAAAGACACTTGTGAGATTCAGAATTAGAGCGAGAAATAACAACAAGCTTGAGAGCCAGCAGGGCTAAAACAAATGTGTCAGAAGATATGATAAAAAAAAAATTATAGAGGAACTGGCACAATCAGAATTCTCCCCCTCCCATTTTATTTTTCGTAGAGGTTTAGAATAGTCCTCTGAAAACAAAGAGTACAGAGTAGTGCACTATTATAAAACACCTTTTGGGAGCAACTATTACTTCAGTTACTTTTTTTGAGTAATGCAGTCCCTAAATTTCTGTACTGCTAAAAAAATCACCACAGCAATCAACTGCTGAAGCAGTCACTGCGGCAAAAATTCTATGAAAATACAGCAATTGTAAGAATCCTGTAGTATATGCTTCCATTGTAGACTTCATTCCAGGAGTAGTAGCACATGCTTCCAGATTTTTTTTTATAAAAGCCACGAACAGTTGCAACTTTGATGCTTTATAAAATAATAAACCCCAACAAAACACAATTCTATAGTACACAAAGAGAAAATAATAATTGCATCAAACTTTCTTCAAAAGAAAGAGAAAATAAGTCCTTTCTCTTGAACCATGAAGAGTTGAAAAACGTGCCTGCCACAAAAAGGCCTCTTATTCACATCCCCATTCATCTCACCAAGATCATGTGTCGTCTGTGATATGAGAAACTCATAGAAAGGCAGGATTTGCTAAACTGTCTGCACATCCCTCATTCAGACTTTTCCCTTGTATATTGCAAGTTCAGCTGTTCTATTCCCAGCTCAAACAGCACAACTCAGGGTGGAGGTTTCTCCTAGGAATTGGTTGTTCAGGACTGAACTACTCTTTCAATCCCCATTTCACATATGGTTTCCACAGCACAGCTGAAAGTCATGTAAAAGCTCAGATAAATAACCAAAGCCTACAAAGTTTTCTTATGTTTTAGCTCTTGGAACACTGGGTTTTTTTATTGTAGATCTGCATCTACTGCTAGGTGAAACAGGTGTCTAATTCCAGCAAGGTTGTCTCAAATGATCATTATTACATAAGAAAACAAAACTAGCAGAGATGTTTTAAAATGCTGGTAGAATTCTGTTTGCAGATCCCCATGTTTCAGCACACTGTGGTTCACCCTACTTTTCAGGCCCCATTCACATGTCTAAAACCTCATAATATTTACTCTGAGATCCTGCTTTAAAAAAATTATTCGATCCATACCCAAAAATAATGTTATTATAATAACTTTATTTGTATGACAGATACCACAGGAACCTAGAAAAGATTCAAGTTTAATTCTAAGTGCCACTGCACATATAGTTGACTGTTCTGCAGTCCATCAGTACAACTCAAAGTCAGCAAAAAAGCAGCATTGTTATCACATTTACAGACAGGGAACTGAGTCACAGACAACAGTGAACATAAAACTATTGCTTTTGTCAAGACTAAGTCTCCAAAACCCCTACTCAATGAAAAAGTTATATAATCTTGTACACATCAGCAGACTTAGAAAAAAACGTAGAATAGATTTTTCGCCACCTGAATCTATGCATTGCTAAACTAATTTTGAGTAGGAAGTAGAAAAACTTGAGAAATAACAAGCACACACTACAACTCATGCGGCTCCTGAATTAATGACACTAAATTATATTAGAAAGTATGCTATTGTTTTTCTTCCTTTGCAACTGAACATAATTTGGTACTCATGTTAAAGAAATAGAAAAAGGTGGTCTATAAAGAGAAAATTTACAGTAAAAGAAAAAAGAAAAAAAAAAACCAAAACCAACCTCTAGCATATCAAATTTATGTTTTCTGGTAAAATACAGTGAATTATCTCAAAGAAGATAAAACTGTTTAGTATGGAAAGGATTCCAACAAACGAAACAAAAAGAAACTCTGATGCTTCATCACATGTTCTCCTCTGAAATAGTGAAGAAAACAAATCTTACTTGAGAAATTTAGATGGGACATGGAAGAAAAATGTTTGTTAGAGGTTATGAAGTACTAAGAAAAATTTTTCAACAGGTCAATGGCTTTGTGCAGTACATATGTAACTGATCAAAGGAAAAAATCAGGCAACAAAACAAGCAAAAGGAAACAAGAGGATTCACTGAGAGCAAAAGAACCATTAATAACCTAATTATGTACTGGCAACGTGGACCTCTGTTAATTCTCTGAAACCATACAGTCATCAAACTTTGACATTTTGCAAAAGACACCTGTATATTCATAATGAGGATTTGTGGCATGAGACACTTCAGTATTTCTTTCTTACAGTTCAGGATTTATTTTGAGGATTTCTTTTTAACCTTTTACTTATTAGCAAATCTTGGGCCTCCCACTTGCACAAAATTCCTCTCTCACAATGTCACATTGTTGATTACAACTTCGTTCTCCTTCTTTATTCAGTAAAATTTAAAAAAAAAAAGTAAAGTTAACACCTGATTTTAAACAAATAATTATAAAACATCAATTTGCCAAACAGCCAACGCATTTCCAGACAGAGAGCAGAGACTACATCAGTGAAATGCCTTTCCTCTCCCTGGCTGAGTGCTGGGCTAACCCACAGCTTTCAACGCCTTAGCTATTCAAGTAGTCATGAACAAATGAGATCTCTGCAAACAAAAGCACTTCTATATGATTTCTCAAAATGAGGAAAACCCCATTTGTAAGCATGTGCTGTCTTACAGATGCATACACAAACACCACAAAAAGACAACAAATTTGAGAAATAATGCAGAGAACTTTCCCTGAGGTCATGCTGAAAGATACGATGTGTGAATTTGCCTGATAGCACATGAGGAGAATTTTAGATGAGGAAATGCCACGTACTCTCTGATGCAGAAAAAAACCACTGTTTGCTGCTTATTCATTAAAATTTTACTAGACAACTAATGCTTTCAACATTTAAGAAAGTTAAATAAGGATTAGATTTTAAATGCAAGATATTCAAATGGGTGTTTCAAGAGTCACATAAATGTTTCTGGGGTAGGGCAAAAGAATCACTATAATGTATTTTTAATTTTCCTGTATTAATAATTTAGCACCATATCACAATGTAAATGTTATGATAAAAATACTAACCAATTGACCTCAGAATCCAGCCCAGCAGTTCTTATGTACTTAGAACAACATATAAGCATGCAATTTAAGGGTACACAGAAATATATTTTGTGTCAACAGGAACTAAGCATGTGCTTAAGTGCTCTACTATGTTATTTGGCATAGTATTTTATTTGAATTGTTTATTCCTATTCTAACCTTAAATAAGAAAAGGAAAAAATAATAACAAGAAGTTCCAGAAGAATGCAAAGAATATAACTGAAATAAACACATTTTTGCTGCAGTCCTCTGAGTGGGCTATCTTGGACCTTGGGTGGAAAATCTAGGAAACATCAAGTAGGAGGGGGGAAATGATCTAATGGTAACATCTGGCATTAGTGAAGCTTCTACTGATTCATTTCTCCATGATTCAGAAAGGTTTCTGACAAACTAGAAAGGGTTCAGAAGGAAGTTACAAAAATAGTCTTTAAGTCTAGAAAATTATGTGCTGCATAAAATCAAAAGTTAAATCCATTTATTTTAGCACCCAAAAGGTAATGGAATGGTTATAATATCACAAAAAAGTTAAGCATACAGAGAGTTTTGGTAGCATTGAAATGTTTTGCCCCACCTTCCCACAGTTGTGAACCAAAAACGTGAAGTCAATTGTAGACATATTTAGGAAAAATAAGCAGCAAAATTTTAAACAACAGGCCAGCTAAACACAATAGACATTTTCTACCACAGAAGGTTCTAATACAATGATAAAAGAAACATACATTAAAAAAATTCTAAGGGTTTCACATGCTTCCCTTGGTTAAATCTTCATAGCTGGAATAACATGCTCAGTCTAAATCTAAAATTGGCTCTGAGAAAGGACCTAAACTCCTCTTCATGAATGATTTTACCAGTTGTTTGATCTGGTTGGATTTGAGCAGAGATTGTATTGCATTGTACTGAAGTCCAACTTTAGGTTCTAAGATTTCAAAGCTAACATTTATCATTAAATAGTGGTTAGAATACTTTTAGGATTTTTATACTTTCTATGAAATAGTGGATAAGACCCAACTTGTGGACGTTTATAATCTTTAAACATATTTACATGCATTTATTAACTGCTACTTTACAAACACACATAGTAATTTGATTAAATCACATTTTTCTTTGTGTCTTTGAAATAATCTTAGATAAAAACTACGCAGTGCCATACGTACCCTTCTCCTTTGCTAAGTATCTCATCTTAGTCAGCATTCATGGCTATTCTGAAAAAATACCACACCAACATCTGCTGCCAGGAAGCAAAGATAAAAGTACAAAATAGCCTTTCAGAATGGAAAACAAGTTGTTATTACCCTCTATATGTCTGTCTCCATGTTATAAATTATGCCTGAAAAATTTCTCTGCCACAGTTCTGTTAATCTTAATATGCCTTTGCTAGGTATGTATTACTATACTGCAGTTTGCTTGCAGAATGGGGATTTTTGCTATTGCTGGATCCATTAATTAAAAAAAAAATATTGAATATATTAATAATTTCTTACATGCCTCTGCTGCCACAGTTTCATCCTGATACATTCATGTGTCATCTGCAATACACTCCAAAAATAAAGGCACAACCAGTCAAAATATTTGCATACTTCCTCATGAAATATTTCACACAAAGACTTAACAGGCACAAGTAAACCATGATGAGTATGTTCACTTATCTTCAAAAAAGTACTTTGAGAATTTCCTGGCATGCAGAAATAAGAAAACCAAGCCAGACACCAATTTCTGGAATGCAGCGTAACCCATTAGCCTTCCTTTTCCTCTGTCCCTCAGGAAGGATGAGCTGATTCCCACCTCTTTTCACAGAATTCCATAAAAAGTGGCATGACCCAACTTATCAAATAAGCCCATACCTCAGCAGAACAGAGAAGGTGGGGGTTCTTTTATTTTGATGGACAATGTCAGTTCACATAGGTCTTTCCCTCATTCCCCTTGCTAGTCTGGGAAAGGAAACAAATCTAACATCCATGTTAGCTATTTTAATTTAGATTCACTGCAGGAAACTCATGAGGAACCAACTCTCAGTTGTTTGATATTTTCATCTTCCAGACATATAAGAAACAATATGTTTCTTGCAAAATGAAAAATAATCCATACAGAAAGATCCATACTACTAGCCTACTAAATTAATTTCTATTCCAAGTAAAGTAGATAGACTGGTACCACCATGAACACGTAGACTTTTGTTTCAAAAATAAGCCCTTAATGATACTTAAAGCAGTGGAACCGTTCAAACAGGAATATTTATTTCCTAATTACCTTGTTCTGCTAAATGCTCAGCACTCATAACACAGAAAAAATGAGAAGCATTCAGGCACCTTTAAGGATCAAGTTCCATCACGGAATATAGATATCAGCTAGTGTTACAAATGAAGGGCATAAAGCAAACAAATGAATTCATGTACCATCAGAATTGGTGCACAGAGGTTAAAGAAAAATCGATTACTAACAAGTGATACATATGACAAAGGCAGAGGAAAACAACCAACCCAGAAAATTAATCAGCATATAAATTAATCTTCTTACCTAAAAACATATTGGAATCTGAAGTATTGCTTTCAATACACCAGAATGTTAAAACTTTCTGCTGGAAGAATAGTGACAGGGTATTTCTGAACTCCTGAAGTAGGCAGATATTGAAATAAGAAGGAGTAAAAAGTTTCCCAATTTTCTCTAATTCTATTTACCTAGTTCTACAGGTTTTATTTAGCTCATTAGAGACAGTAACACCTTTGACTGCATCTTGATTGGCTTGCTCAGAGCAACCAGACTGAACTTAAATAGCTGTAAACTTTATAACCATTTATGCACCAAATATATTGCTTCCATAATGCTATAAAAGGAGATTTAAAAGGAAGAGGGACTTGATTACAGAAAGAGGGTGGTGGGGTGTGTGAATTAATGTCATTAATTACCTATATTTATTCACTTCTGTCTAAAAAGTTCTAAATCTTAGACATTTACTTACACATATTAAAATGCTTTCTCCTCATAACTCATGCCGCATTCTATCATTTTACAAGTCATAACTGGGAAACAACCTGTTTAGACATCCATCTGGACGAGCACAACTCTGTCATTCACACAACCAAGCATTTGAAGAGTATGATTTTTTTTTTTTCATTTCTCTAATGGACAACTTGCTGCACAATCACTGGCCTTCCTTACCATATTCCACCATACCTTATTTCATCTAGCAGTAGAAGCAACTGGGGGAGCAGTTCTCTCCTAGCTCAATCAGATGAACTATTTTGCAAGCAGGTAATTTCCAAACTGTGAAATAGAGATCATTCCAAAGACTTAGAGAGGTCCAGCACATTAAATGCAAGCAGTGCAGCACAGTGCTAGGTTATTGGCAGAAGGGGTGTAGCTGTATCATGAGCTCTATGACAAAACATAGCAAGACCAGTAAACCATGTGAAGCACTAAGGGAACTGTACAGCACTAGGACAAAATATGTTCACTTTCCAGCTAACCTCAAGTCTCTGTATCATGCTGGCTTTACTACTTTGCAATTTACTACTTTGCAATTGGTTTTTTCTCTACCTGGGAGAATAAGTCATCTCTATTCCTTTATTTTTATCAGGAAAATAACAATGAATATTTTGCCACCTCATTGATAGAGCTGAAGTATTGAGCTTGCTTTAGTCAGATCTTGTGGCCTCCCACTACAAAGAGAGACTTAATGTCTATATTTTTCTTGTATATCCTTGTCTCTAAATACTTTTACAAATCTTAAATAAACTGGGAAACATCTTCAGGAAGAGTTTTAAATTACTTTAAATCCCTCATAAATATTATAAAATAATCCTTCCTGGGGATTTACAGTGATGTACTGTTATTTGTATTTTATAGGCAGGCAAATGGAAGCAAAACATACCCTATAAAGCTATAAAGTAATTCACTTACAAACTAAATTTATAGGCAGTCATGTGGTGTCAACATTAAAAACAAAATCTCCTCTCAAATGGATAGATCTTAACAGTGCTGCCATTATCCATGATTGATTTAAAATAAAGACATGCTGAGCATGTAAAGTTTTAAACAAAACAAAGATAGTTAAAACATGGTGCAAAGGTGCTTGGGTTTGTTTTTTCCTTATGCTTTTCTGTCTATGAATGATTTCTGGAAAAGATTATCAAATAGAAATCTTCCATTTCATTCTTTTCATCATTCAAATGAAAATTTGAAATTAAAATCTCTCTGAAAACTTTTCCAAACATTTAAGGTTTGTCTAGAAAAGTATGTGAATAGACACTGATAACATGTAGTATCTTACCAGGCTAAGAAAAGAGAGATATCTGTCTCCTTCAGATTATATTGAGAACAGCTGTTTCAACATCCTTTTGTAACTTCTAATTTGCCTTTTGTTCCTCGGTGGAATGTGTCCTTCACTTTACTTCTTAAGGAAATCCAAACAGTGACCATTACTACTGCTTTGTGTCTTTTAAAACAGGATAATTTGAATTTTCCATTTACAATCACAAGTTCATAAAAGTACTTTGATGCAAGGAAATGGGAGCAAACATTTAGTACGGGCAAGTTTTCTATTGCACTTACATCAATGATTTCCCACTACTTCTAGTTCATCTTGGAAAATTTCCATAGGACACAAAAGTGGCAATAATTACATTTCAAACTGCTTTGTGTGAAATAACTTAATAAAGAGATACAGGCTACATTCTTCCTAGAAGTCTTTATAGCCCTTTTAATTGTATAATAACTTTAAGGTATTTTTATAGGCCAACCTGGGAGGTACCCCAACAGTGCCTAAAACACAGTGCCTACTCCCCAACCTGGGGCTGGGGAAGGAAGGTAGCATTATTTAAGCTTCAGGGGACATTGTTTCTCAGTGGGAACAGTCAGTACAAGGAGTTTCTATCTCCTGGTTCACCACTTCACTCTTTTGACTGATGTGCAGGTGGGACAGATTTACATGGCAATTCTTTTTTCAATACCTTTTTCTTCTAATCTAGTTCTCTACTAGTACAATAGCAGCAAAGATAGCCCACTAATGTTAAGGCCAAGACAGAAAGGTGGGGCTTGGTTTATGTACAATGACCAGGAGATAAGCAGCAGAAAGTCTTTTTTCTGCCCCAGACTAACCCAAATATTACTACACACCATATCTAAGACTCTCTAATAAAAACTATTGGAATTGTTTCATATGATCCAAATAACATGCAACCTTATGTGACTAGCAGCTCTGAGAAATGCTATTAGAAGCACTGAAAATGCTATATCCTTGGGGCTTCCCTAGAATGGCTTAACTTTAGAAGCATCAGAGAGTTTCATAAGTCTATTAAGATTTACTAAGGTATTTACTCTTCTTTAGCTATTAAAAGGAAAGATCTTCCTTTGACCTTTCCTTTTATTTGCCTGACATTCTCTTACAATAAAACACCTCTGAGCCATTCAAAAATGAATGCCTATTTAAGGTTTTCTGCTGCCAAAGCTTGTAATTTACTGTACTTACTTTACATTTACTATATATATTTACTATCCTGTGTTTAACAACACTACTTAAAAATTTCATCTTTCAAAACTACCAACATGCAACCCTAGAGATAAGAACAATAGACATCAAGAAACTACTTTTGGCATAACTCTACAGACATTAAAAATGCTTCATGAAGTCAAAATAGAACACTGGTAAAACAATTTAGTGCTGGACACTTTTTTTTCAGGAATGAGAGTCTTCTTTCTACTAATCTCCCAGCCTCCAGCCACATGTGTGGGATTTTACAGATCACATGATCTTTCTAGAAATATAAGAAAAATGAGTTCTGAATAAAAAAGTAGCTATCTTTAAAAGTTGGGGTGCTTTGCGCTGTCCATAGTTGGCTTAAATTTTATAAAGATGGCAATTAACAAAGTTATGTTTTGTTACTATATCATGTACTCCTTTTGGAATTTTTTTTTTAATTCCTTATCATATATTTTAGATAAAAATTTTATCGAAGTTTTGCATTTCTCTTATTCTTTTCATCTGATTATATTCTCTGGATTAGAGTGCCAAAAGAAAGTAAATAAAAGAAAGAAATATGATCATTATGCTTTACATAAGCTTTCAATAGATTTTATTTTACAGTATAAATCAACATTTTGTATGTTGCCATAGCTCAAGAAAAATTTAATTTAGTTTGGAGATTTCTGGAAGGAATCTAGCCCTGTTTATAACCATATGGAAAACCTAGAAGATGCTCACTTTAGATTTTGTATTAGTCATTATTCTTACATTTGGCTATTACCACCATTTGTCTGGGTGTGATGACAAAATTGCCAGAAATAGGCAGCTTCACACATGGTACGAGATGCCTCGCTAGGATATATCCCTTCTTCTGAGTCGACAGTTACTATTTGTAGGGTTTTAGATCTTGTTTTTACCATTCAACGCAAATGTTTAAAAACGTGCTTGTAGGAGTCCTTTAGGACACAGTTCTTCTCTCATAGAAATTAATAGAAAAACTCCTACTGATTTTCAGCCTTGTTACAAGAAGAAACCAACCAAAATAACTCCCTTGCAATTCCCCTTTCTCTTTTTTCTTTTTTGCTTTTCTTTTGGCTGTCGGGTACAGGCAAAAAAAAATCCATCAAAGAGCAGACACAGATTTCCTGAATCACTCTTTAAAGTTCATACGCTACATCATTCTTATATCATTCTCATCTTCCTCCCTTCCACCTCCCCTTCCATCATGAGCATACTAAAGAACCACTTTCATGCCATGAAACATTTTCAGATACTGAGTCTGATCATCATTTTTGATGTGAAACACACATTTTTCCACAATCTTTCCCCCAAACTCCAATTTTCTCTTTCATATGGAAACTGGACTTTTTTTCTCTCAGCCCATCTGACAATGCTGTAACACATCTGGCAACATCAGCAATGACTTAAGAGACAGAAAGAAGTATTTTCCTTCTCAAAGAAATGTAATATTCAAGGCAGACTCCTAATTCAAGGCAGACATGGGCACCAGATAAATACACCAGGATATAAGAAGAAACAAAAAGCATTTTCAATAACTAATTTAGATTACAGTATGACTAAACACATTATCCTTCTGGCTCTTAGATAGGCCAACAGGGAAGGTTGAAGGTTGGCACCTTCGAGAGCGTTCAAATTTTTCTAGACAGTTGGAGAAACAGATGGTGAAAATAGAGTCATAGAATGAATTCAGTTGGAAGGGACTTCAGGAGGTCATCTGGTTCAAGGCTCTGCTTGATGCACAACTGGCTTGCTGTATAATGACTTCTATTGCTGCACAATGAGTTGTACAATAAATACCCAGCAGAAGTTGATGACAACAGATTTCAGTTCTGTGGCAGAGAAATAGAAGCTGTCTCCTCAGGATAAAACACACTAAGGAAGTAGAGAGCACTATAGTTCTGTGGAGATTTCATTTCAAGGAGCGGGATTATTCTTACTGCCAGAAAGAAACATTTTTGGATCTTTGCATTTTCAGACTTGAAAGAATTTTATGCTCTGTTAAAATGAGTCCGATACTATTCCTACCCTCAGTTGATACAACTTTCATTTTCAGAATGGAAAGAGATTTTCTGAATGATTAAGTTTAGATAACTCACCTTTAGACAAGGCCCTTCAATGCAATGGACTTTTCCACTGAAATTCTCTTATTCCTTTATCTAGACTAAAACAGGCTCAGTCAGGCTTTCTCCTTTGTGTTTGAGAAACAACCTTGTCTCCTTCAGCAGTATTACATGACAAACAGTTATCCTTACACACCAGAGAGCCTGAATCCACTACTTCTGTGTCCTCCCAGTGAATGTCCGTGGGGCTGGAATCAAATCCCTGTCCAGAGTGCTGAAATACAGAGGCTGTCGAAATACAGAAAGTGTGCTTCTACCTTACCACTTTTTTTCTAGCTCAAATACCCAGAACATAATAACTAACATGAATTTAAATATCTAATAAAATGTGGGATAAAATTTTAGCTTCACAGGTGAAAGATTTGTGGTAATTGCTATCTCGATTTTGTTCCCTTATTCTATCTCCCAGCTATTCAAACTTTTTTTTTTCCTTCCCTGCAGTTGGTTCTGGACACTTTCTATAATTTCTCTTCAATTTCAGCAGAAGAACTACTCTTAAATACATCTCAAGAAACTTGGGATCCATGTGCCTACTAACCCTTTATACAAAATTCTTACGTTTTCAGATCTGCGCAGAACTAAGAATAAAATTGAATGTACTATGCAAGATGCATAATTCACAGGCTGCCCAGGAGGGGAAGTTCAAGAATGACAGGCATCTTGCTCTAAAGTAATCACACTTTGGGTGAACTACTATGCACTGGAACTGAAGATCCATATCGTCACTTGGAGAATCCAGCATCTTTTGTTCTTCCTTCTTCCAGCTGGAACAAAAAAAGTGCAAAAAACGTTTGTCATGTTTTCAGCTAGTTTAGTACTTTGGGGGTTTAAAGCAGAAGTAAAAATTCAAATTTGGCTCTCAAGATCTGCAACAAAATAATCAAGGCTTCTCTTGTACATGGCTTTAGTGTTAGGGAGGAGTTACTTAACATAAGTATTAATGTGCTCTGTTATGATGACTAATGTTTTCAGTATATATTGCATTCCTGTGAAAGAATTATTGGTACAAGTACTATCTGAGTAAGATCTATAACAGAAGATTTATAATACAAGAGCCCATACATAGAATTTACTGGTATAGCAATTTTAATACTCCATTCCCACCCCTGGCTGAGTATACATTAGCATCAAGAGAAGAGAACTGATTCATCTTTTATGCTCCTCTGTTTCTAACATAACACATTAATGAGAACTTATTAACTTTTTTTTTCCTCTTAACATGTGGTTAACACTTTCTTGTCATGATTTTGAACAAGCTTTTTATTTGTGCTGACACATCAAAAGAATACTAAAAAAAATACCAAAACAAACTTGAGAGTCTGTCATCAATTAAACTGAGAATCACAGAATCATTTAGGCTGGAATGGACCTGATCTTCTAGTCCAACCTTCCTGCTTAAGCAGGATCAGCTGCAGCAGGTTTTCCAGGCCTGTGTCAGGTTGGGTTTTGAATATCTCCAGAAATCTCTAGAGCACATAGCACAAAAATGCTACATTCATTCACTCAATTTCTTCAAAATTAAATAGCCATCAATGCCAAAGAAGAGAAAAGAAAGAATTTGGCCTTCATCTCTAACACCTACAGAATACCCTTTCTTGACATTGTGCTAACACCATCTCAATTTTTAAAAAGCATAACAAGAATCATTCCAGAGTTTATGAATACTTATTTGAAATCAAAAAGCAACTTTGTGGGGCCTTTCTGGGGGTTTTGTTTGTTTGTTGTTATTGTCTGTTAGTTGGAGTTTTTTGGTGAGGTTTGTTTTCGGGGGGCTTTTGGGGAGGTAGGGGTGAGCAAGGTGCAGGCATGCTTTTGCCATACTGCAGCTACTTCTTCTATGAATAAAACATTTTCAAAACAATCAGAGAGCAGGCACCAACCATTCAGGACTTCTCTTAAACAGTTCCTACCAAAAACTTTCATTTTCTAAGAAGCCTTAATAAAAACCTACATTTTAATTCAACAACAGCTGAAAACATAAGTAAAAGGCATCAATTTTGCTAGTCCCATCTCTTAAATGTTTTCTATACTTGATGAGCTGGAAATGGTATCAAAAGAAGACCTATGCCATTCCTATTTCCTGTCCTAAAGAAAAATGACCCCAAAAATATCCTTTTCTACATTTAAGTTTCACTTTTTGAAACGTTTAACCTAGGACTTTTAGGTTACTACAGAACTTTGACTTTAATATCATACAAAGAAAAATGAGAAAGCTCCATCCCAAACTCACCAATTACTTATTGGCAGGATTTGCATGTATTCATAATGGAAAAAAAAAGAAAAAAAAAAAAGACTAAAGAAATTCGTTACTGCAGCATCTGAAATGTAGTTTCAAAAGTATGCAAAAGAAAGTGACAACAAATGCCTGGTATTAGCTGGATAATGCAATAGGTGATAATGACATTCCTGGCAAAAGGTCAGCTCATCTCAAACATCTGTTAAGAATGAAGCCATTAAAAACAAAGCAGTTTCATATTGTGGGGGTTTATGCAGACATTTGCTTCTGTTTTGCTCTGCTGGGGTTTAGATTCCTTGCACTTTATCCTTCAGTTGCTTTGCTTCTTGTTTTTGTCTTGATAGAACTTTAAAGTGTCTAACATGCAAAACCACAGTGAATAGCACTTTTGTGAATGTTGGCCAATTTTCTTTAATTTAAAAGATGTGCTGAATTTGTCTGAGTATTGAATAAAAGCAGACCTGGGCCGTGTTTCAAGACTGTAACGATATCATACCAGAGATTTATGTTGATTCCTATTCTGTGAATGTTTTGCACAGTTTAATGTACAATTCCTGTCTTCCTGGCCCGTGTTTTCCATTGACTCGCTCTTATCTCTCTTATCTTCCGTAACAGCAATTTTTAATTCAGTTCAAGATTCGTAACAAATTAGCACCCAGAAGCAACTAACCTACTTCACACTGTAATGTGTAAGTGGAAAAAATAAAACCTATTTTTATAATTTAGTCAAAAAATTTATAATTATTTCAGTAAGAAACTTCATCAGATGAATCCTAGACTTCAAAATGCCTAAATTTGCCTTTTCCTAAAAATCTCATGAAATTTTTACAAGTTGCTCAATGTCTACTCTGAGAGCAGTACCTGGGTTGGAAGTCAGCAGAAAAACAGTTTATGGACTGAACATTAAAATTGTCTTCATTGGTGTAAAGAGGCTTTTTCTAAAACACTTGACTCCAGATATTCATTAAAAGCAAAATGAACAAAATTGCATGTTTCCAATCCCCCCAGAAAGAGTGACCTTGGATTCCTATAATCACAAGAGGGACAGTAACTGCACTTATGCACAGTTATCAGTTAAAATACATTAGCAGCACTGGAAGCGCAAATTCTGGTGCAGAACTCCATCAAACATCTTTGGCCTTCATTTTTTTGCAGTAATCTCAATTCAGCTATAGGGGCCAAATCTGGCTCCACACCAGCCTACTGGTTGGAAGATGTTGGGATATTCCTGGGCTGCAGGAGCTCTAGGCATGAGAAGTGATGGTGGCCAAGAACTCAGGTCTCTTCTGAAATGAATATGAAGCTCATAAAATTATTACCACTCTTTTAACATACTTAGCCTCTTTCAGAAGCAGACATTCTCTCTTAATCTTTAATGGCTGCAAGTGGCTGGCACATAGCCATGATTTAAGTATCTCTGTAGTCCAGAGAGCACTGGACATTCAGAACACTCTCTATCAGTCACATAGAAATCCTTATTCAGTAAGACACTGTAAAATTCATGTTTTTCTTCAAAATCCAGCTTTTTCTTCACTAAATCCATGAAGATGATAAGCCCTTAGCTGAGAAAGCTGGTATGTACACAATCAATCCGTTAAGAGCAGAGGCAAGCCTGGAAAAAGTCAGGAAGGCTGAGGTGCCTCATGATGCCATGTGGTGAGAACAGACATATATGGTCACCACAGACTCACATACCATTAGTGCTGCTTTGCTTCCCCACCATGGCTTTTCAAGGAGTACCAATAGCCTGTAAATGAGCTGGAATCAAAGGCAAGTGGCAGGAGTTACTTACCACCCCCATCCGTACCTCCTCCAACCCGTGCTGGACCTTTAAGGTAACCCAGCACTCACAGAATGTGGGGGACTGAATCAAGATCTACCCTGAAGTTTTATACACATGATCTTCTTGCTACCCAGTGCGGAGTTCCTTAATAGAAAGGAATTCATTGGAATCAGATGAACAATTCCCTTACTGTAAAGACCCATCCCCAGCCGTCAGGGGCCTTATCAGTAAGGGCAGTGGGAAAACACTTTTATTTACAATTAAATTAAAGACTCCCTTTTATAGTTTTGTCACATTCTAGACTTTCAGATGAAACAAAATAATTTTTAGCAAAATGTAGCTTGTGTACAAACCCGATCTAGTCCTGATCTAGTGGAACATACCTTTGCCCAAGGCAGAGGGCTTGGAACTAGGTGACCTTTGAGGGTCCTTTCAGCTCAAACTCTTGTATGATTCCATGTACAGGGCTTTTAGACCTCCTTAAAGTAGTCAGGTGTTAGCTGATAGTCAGTTACTTACAAGAAATACGCTATGTCAAACAAACAGGCAAATCTACAGAGCCTGAAGACATTACCAAGATGATGTAAATGAACTGTGGTTTAAAAAAAAAAAAAGACCTTTTAGTAGCAAGCAGAAAAACTATTTTACAGGTGTAACTTTCAGTAAGGGTCAGAAAAAATTCATTCATTAGAATTACGGGAGGTAACATTTTCTTATAAATATTACAGGACCATTTAAAAGTGCCATTGTTTTAAAATGGATTTAAATCATATTCATTAATTATTAAGCATTACTCTAGTTCTTCACTGATGTTTTTTAATGGAATTAAGTTTCCTCAACTGTAGTAACCTAACATCACTGCTATCTATTTATAAACAACTTCTCTTTAGGTATAGAAGTGTCTTTTCATGATGATATCAAAGCAGGTTTTCATTTTGTAGCAATACTTCTAATCTTAAATGAAAGTAATCCATTACTTAATGAATGAAAGAGACAGATCTAAGGATACCTACAAGTTTAATACCATCCCAGGTGCTAATTCACAATAGTACTAATAAACAAAGTCAGATTTATGGCTTTTTTTTTTTTAAGGCAGAATAGAATGTCTTTACTTAGATTTTTCAAGGCCTAGAAGATCTGAACAAATAATGTCAAAAAAGCAACCTGTTGCTAGCTGCTGATCTTTGCTCTTGATTCACCTAAGCTATTAATATTAAACATTTCCAGGGTCAAGTAAAAAGTCCAGCTTCATGAATTTATTAAATGTTTACCTTAAATAAAGAACTATACTACCTGTCCCTCTTAATCTACCTTACTACTGAAGGTTTGTATCCTCACTGAGAACATTCCATGATATTCCTGATACCCCCAAATATGAAAATATTGATAATGGGAAAAAAAAAAAAAGAAAAGGAATAAACTTATACTGAAAGATTTCCCTGTTTAAAAGTCTGCAACCAGGACCATGAGCCAATCTGTGGATAGTTTATACCAGTAGATACTAGATGTTAAACAGAAGTGCCATCTGTCTGAGCAAATGATAAGTTCTGTATCTCACTATTTTCTGTGTGCAGGAGCAGGAATCACATCCTTATCTACCCCACCGGTATTCATTCACAGAGCTCAAATATAGCTTAAAAATGCTAGTCTTGGAAAGTGCAGAAAGCCTTCAAAAGGAAATTCTTCTCTCAGCTTGCAATTAAAAGTGTGTTTGCTTTAAAGGATCTCAGAGTTACTGCATCATACTGCCTAAGGTTCTCCTCAACCCCTGAAATATTACTACTTTCCAAAAAATCTACTATTAACAAAGTTGCCATGATGAAAGGAGATAAAATTTAAAATAGATCCTCCAAGATAATGCATTTACCTAAAAAAAGCCTAGCAGGATATATCTGTTGTCCTAGACCGAACAGTTCATTCTTCAGGGAGAATAAATACAGACCTATTATGTAAGAAAGTACATTAGAACAATTCCTCTGGATTACATGCGTATCTAGAGGCTGAACCCTTTTTTACTCAATACAACACCACAAACAGCAACCTGAAAATGAAAACAAAAAAGAAAAAAACAAACCCCACAGCCACTGCAATATAAGAAGCTTCAAAAAAACTGCCGGAGGTAGTGTCTCAGTTCCTTCAGCTTTATGCCATCTTCAGACAAACAGGTTTTCATTCTGACCTCAGCATTTGTGTGCGTCAGCTCTTCCAGTCCTATTTTTGCTTCACTTCTCTCATCTAACAATATCAATGTCCTAGAGAGTTCTGCCTGTTAAATTTAAGTGCACTTTCCTTAGTGCCTTAGCTTTTTGTAGTGAAGAATTCTCTATATTATACACACGTTATATACAGATCCAGGGTGTAACCATGGGTGTGGAATAGCAATAGGTCAAGTTTTTAATTAAATGTCTGGCTTTAATGCTGTGATTCACACCATTTAAAAATAAAATTATCCTAGGATAAAAGTTTTACTGTCTTTTTGTTGATCAGAACAGACCACTGCCCTGAGAACGAAACTGGGCATATTCTACTTTTGTGAGCCTCAACCAGCTACATTTAGGGTGGTTTTTTTGCAGATGTTTGACATTACAATCCAATTTAGGATAACAGCACAAAAGCTGGCAAGTCTTTTATAAAGCTAAAATAGAATAGGAGTCAAAACTTATGCCCAGACTTACAGTTAGTACCAAAACCTAAACTGTACAACCCAATAAAAGACCAACTTTGGACAACAAAGCCATAGGCAGAATGAGGACAGCAATATATTTCCACTTCTTGCTAGCCATCACATTCTTTACTTAGACCATTCCTAGCTTTCAGGCTACTGATTACTGCAGATTTATCAGTGCCCTAAATGGTCTCTGCCAGCTCACAAAATGTTGGAGGTCTGACTCAAATCCTCTCTTCTTTCAAATGAGGGAATGGTGTCAGTCAGGTTTTACATGATCCTAGGATGGCTGCTGATCATACAGCTTCTGTGTGATTACAGATGGCGCTTACACTGAAGTCCTGCCACACAGGGTCAGAGACAAATATTTTCCAGTCTGTTACCAGGCTGATGGGAAGACATCAGGGGACACCCTGGAAACAGTCATACAGGTAGAGCTCTTTCGGGGTCAAAAAGGGACACATTTCCTACTCTAAACACTGGTGTTGCAGCTGCACTTTTGTGTGCATTTCATGGAAGGAAGAGATCCTTTAAAAATAAGCATTGTCACTTTTCCTTTCAATTATGATTCTCTTTGCAAAAAAGATGATGCAGACTTTTTTTTTAAACCAATGAAAAGATATGAATCTTAAATGGTCTTTATAGCCTTTCAATGCAAACCATATTGCTCAAGAGAAGAATCAAGCTCAAGACACTGTATTTTAAGCCTTTCACTCTCTTTTTTTGCTAAACTCTTATGAATATCAGTATTTCATCACATCACCAGTAGATTGTGTTGAAGTAAAGAACAAAGTGAACTTTTGCTAATAATGACTATTGTAATTCTTTTCCAATCTTCAAAAAACCACAAAAGACAGAAGCAATACATATATATGTAAAAAAGCAAAAATAGTTTATAATAAATATTTCACTTGACAAAGAACTGAAAGATTTTAAATCAGTCAACTTGCCAATCGCTGGTTTATCCTGAACTCTTGTCTGATGAATCATAGAATAGTTTGGGTTAAAAGGGACCTTAAATCTCATCTTGTTCAAACCTCCTGCCGTTGGCAGGGACACCTTTCACTAGACCAGCTTGCTTCCTAAACTTTGGAATAAGTAGCACCTATCTTCTGTAACTAGCCCTGCCTGAACAGTCCAAGTACAGCAGAGCTGAGCATGGGCCTAAAACACCCCATACTGAACATTCCCAAAGCTCTTAAATAAACTAGAATTAAACTGTGCAACATAATTTTTAGTATCCTGGCACAGTGCTGTTCTTTTTCAAGATAACTCTATTTCTATCCAGCCAGAAGTCAACTTTATTTTTAGTAAATTTTTCTGCAGAAAAGTAAACCAGGCCACTTTCCCCATTTCAGTGTAGAATTACACCTGCATGGCAACAGTACATATAAATAAGAGAGTGCAAAACATTATGTCAAAATCTCTGACTAAATTAATCAAGTGTCTCTTTTGAGTTGGAATAAACTCACAAGTCAAAACATTTTAAGCACCTACTATATAACTTTTGATAGGGTAAACATCAGTTCAGTTTCAAGTAAATTTTGGCTACATCAAGTCACAAGGTCACCAAAAACTCTCAACTTTCTGAGTTGGTAGCTTCTGAAACCTGGTTTTACATCCTATTGAACTTCAACATGAAGCCCTAAGATAGAAAATGTAGTTTTCAAAAATCCTGATTTTTCAGGAAGTTCTTTAGAAAAAACACCCTGTTTACCCCATAGCTGTCTTGGCAATATCCTGAGGTTTGTTCACAATGACATCCACCCATGGATCTCATCATTAGCATTATGCAGGTCACAAGATAAGTCACTACTTTTAGTCACTACACAAATTTGTCAGAGTCCAGTGCTGTCGTGACCAGGTGTGCTCATTTGAGGTGGGGCACAGTTCATTTGCTTCATAGCAGCAGGTATGGGGCTGTGTTTGGGATTTGTGCTGCAAACAGTGCTCTTCTAGATATTTCACACATGAAGTTTATATAAATATAATGTACTCATTTGAAGATAGCTAGTGCTTACATGGGTTTTCTACTTTAGCAGAGTGATATAAAACATGCTGACATAACAATACAGATGTAAGCTACGCTCAGCAAAATACAGCAATTGCAATATATGGCTCAATCACATTACCCATCTGATTCCCAATACTGACTTTTACACCGTGCTCACCATCACAACCCTAGGCATCTGCAGTTGCCAAGAAGGAATGCATGGGTTGAAACCAGCTAAAGCCCATTGCTCTCATCAAAATACTTGTGCTATTTGCCTGGTTTTTGAACCTTGTGTTGGGCTGAGCCACCTATTCAGTCCTCCCATGCTGGTCTAACTCAGGGAGACATTCACACTCATGGGAAAAATATTTACACTATCTGTTGACCCACTCAGCTGTTTACCACTGGTTTGTCTAAAGCAAAGGCCAGTCTCTGGTACCTTCTGCAGTGAAGTAAGTAAGGTTCTTTGCAACAACTGTGGTCAGTCTCAGCCCTCATTCTGAGTTCCTAAATTTCACTCTTGCCCATCTCCTCTGCGCCTTCTTCCATTTTAGGTGTTTATCAGTCAGTCACACCACTTAGGCAAGGTATTGATAAAAATCCTTGAAACTGAGCTAAAAATGACAACCTGAAGTGATACCACTGTTTCAATACAATTGTGGATAAAGCTACAAAGTTGGTGCAACAAAAAAAATATCTGCAGTGGAAGAGAAAGGGTAAATTAGAGTTTGTCTGTAAGCAAAACTTACCATTCAAAACTGCAGATATTTCCGTTTGTGAGTAAAATGTATGTTTTTACATGGCCTGTCATGATAAAAGCAACTCGTGGCTTATGGTATTTCAATCCAACTGTACTACAAAAATATAATATCACAGTGTAATATGAGAACAGAATTAAACATGGTAATACCTTAACACCTCAGAATCTCTTCCCAAATTTATCCATAACTATAAATGTTTTAGACAACATACAAAATGCTAGAATTATTCCTTACCAAGTAAAATTCCATTTGAAAATCTGCACAATACAAATTTTACCATGCCATCTTGATGACTATGAAATTATCATCATTAATAAAACAATAAACTTCATTATATAATTTTTTCAGAATTTCCAGTTTTACACTTTTTCATAATTATTGTATGATTTTGCTAGAATTATAACACACTACAACTTTCTTTTCTTTTGTCATAAAAGGAAATAGGGTGTTTTTCACTGATTTTAGCTAATTAAAGTAGCTCAAGTATCTAAATTTTTGTCTTATTTTTGTTTTTCATCCCCAACACCACCAGTTTATTTCATTACTTTTTAATGGGATGTACAAAAATCATTATAGAGCGTAAAAACATAAAGCCTTTAGAAACTGATCTTAAATCACACTTTCAGAAATGAAACACACCGAGGAAATCCTGAGATAGAAGCCACAAACCTGCATGCACCATTAGAAATGTGCATGAAGCAGGTAGAACCTAATTTGAGAGCACAGGTTTCTGAGTCTCTAGGGGCAAACAACCTTTCATACCCCTATAACCGGAAACAACCAAGTTTATCTTAAAGACAACCCTAACATGCCAGTAACAATAGTATCTTGGATTTTCCTCTTAAGACACTTGGAAAAACCCAAGGTGATTATGTCTCTGCCTGCAGCTGCAAATGTCAGTGTGCAGCACCCAGCTCTTAATCCCTCTCTCAGCACAGGCAAATCACAAACACCACACCATGCCTGTGGTACAGTGCTTGCTTCCCTGATTGATGACATCTATTAAGCTATCTCCTGCTCCTCCATTGCCTCTCTACGCTTATTCAATTCTTTCTGCTCAGTCAGACTGCATATTTAGCTCTTTCAGGACATCAACTATTTTGCTTTTAACTACATCAACTGCCAGACTACCAAGGATGAACTTCTCTGTAAATTCATCATTAAAACTGTAATATGAGGGAAGGGAACACTCTAAAAATTATGCAAGCTTCCAGTGATTAGGATAGTTAAATTTCCTGCTTTTAAGCAATGCACTGCCTTTAGAAACATAGACCCTAAGAACACAGTTCTCAATTTACAGCTGTTTCTATATAAATTTAATTAAGGACTGCTGAAGTTGAACTACAAAGAAAAGACTTGATTGACATACAGAAAATAAAAAAATACTGTCCCTATCCTTAGCTCTTCAGCTACAGACTTGCTGCTTACTCATTGTTAACAGGCTACAAGTTTTTTCTTTTATAAACTCAGTTCTTTAGACCCTTGGTCATACTTTTCCAGGAACTCAGCATCACAGTTCACATCTCCTTGTGTTATGCTGACTAACCATAAGAATTGTATAAACTGCTGTGAAAAGGTGACAAAAACTCTTGAAGTGTTGAGACTTGAAGAGCACTTGACTATGATAAACTGAGTAAGAAAAGTTATTCCAAAAGCTTTCTAGTGCTCTTGGAGAATTAATATTCTGATATGTGGAACTTTTAGAGGCATAATTAAAGGGGAAAATCTGACATTGCTAATCAAAGTTCACAATTTTCTAAAAATTACTGGGAGGTGATTCACTTCCTTCAAAATAGACTAAAGAAGCCCCAGTGAAGCACATGGTATTTTCTCTCTTATGATTATGTGGGTAATTATGCACTTTTATTCAGTATTAAGACTATAATGATTTTCATTACTTAGGATTTACTTAAATGAAGATACTCATGTTTTTGCTATGCATAAATATTGAAGACTCTTTATTTTATTTCATTCAAACTAGTGTATTTTAAAGAAGACGTTTTCTACACTGAAATATAAAGATGTACTAGACGCATTAGTACTTTAGTGATTTAATGACCAAGAATAAAAAATAAAAAAAAATTAAAAAACCCACTATTATTGTTGTTCATAACTACCTGTTTGATACGTGTCCTCTTACATAGCTAGTTCCAAGTGCTATGGGAAGGTAAGAATCCTATTATGGGTATGTACAAGCTCCTTCTTTCTCCATTAACTGTTAAATTTTCTTTGCAGCAACAATTAACACTTTTCTCGACAGCTAACAGTTACTCAACCCCATTTAACATGTTAATTAATATTTCAATCTAGCATCCACCTGTGGCTACAATTCACATATAAAAAACACCAGCATGCAATGTTGAACTTCTTATTTTTCAGATGTTTTGAATGATAAGCCACTGGAAACTCCTGACTAGAGGATAAACTGCATATTTGTTATGCAGTGTAACCTGTGCCAGCCCCCCCACACCCAGCTGGAGGCTTTGGACAACCAAAGTCTTTTTATATCTTCCCATCTAATTAGGAACATAATTTTCTGTTGGAGTGTGCTTAACTAAATGCCAGGCCTGAAGCTACAGGTTCAACCTCCAGCCAATGAAAATGAGCCTGAATAGAAAATATACCAATTAAATTTCTACTGAAGTGAGGGATTAAACATCAAATGGTGTAAGTTTTGTTGTGACCTTAAAGAGCACATGGTATATTCTATTATAATTACCTCTTGTACCTTATGTGGTAACTGCCCTGGTCACAGATTCACAAGCAGCTACTATATATAGCATTTCATGTAAAGATTCTTACAGTTTAGGAGTTCCTGTAAACTTCATTATTATTGACTTCTGCTGAGAGGGTTAAAGTTGGGTAAAAATAAAACACATGCATTTCAACATTTCCTTTTAAATTCAAAAGTAAAGCAATAAGATGTTCTAATTTATTTTTAATCTCCTATTTGCAAAATTTATCCATTTCAGAAGACTTAACTTTGGAATTCTAAACTTTCAACATAAAAAGGAGATATTTCTTTTAGCAAAGAAAGGGTATCAACCAATATCTGACAACTAGTCTTTGACTTTTAAGCTTTAAGAAGAATGTAACATCAACTATGCAAAGAGTCATGGGGGGGGGGGGGAAGAAAACCAAAAAATGGTTAAAAAGTCAAATTCTAAGAGAAAGAGTAAGTTTGGAAAATGATACATTTCCCAAATACAGAGAGAGAGAGAGAGAGAGAGAGAGATGAAGTCTATTGAATCATACCCAACTTCGCTCAGTGGCTACAGTTACCCTTAACCTTGCTCTGATGTTTTTTGGCACCTTAAATATTGAATTATTTCCTGAAGAGTGACATGACTTCAACAATTGTAGATAAAGGATGCAACACACTATTTCCCTGCAAAGGACAGCCTGGACTTACTTATCTTTGGTTCTTTAATAGCAGCTGCACTGGAGAAACAAGAGGGAAACTCCACACAGCACTGAGATAACAAACGTTTTCTGCCTTTTCCACACCACAGTGAAAAGCACCTCCATGCCCATCCACCTTCAGCTCATCTCTTACACAGCCCTCAGGCAAGATCCTTTTTCCCTGCAGTTTTATGTGAGTTTAGAATTAATTGGTATCTTGTCCTTCAATAATATAACAGTCACAATCTAGAGACCATTTCTTATGTACGGAATCATGGGGAATATTTACAAGTCTCATTACACAAACGCCAAGCACAGTTAAGAAAATCCACTGTGCTATAAATAAATTCCAAGGAGGAAAAATACGGAGTCAACCTTATGAATTTGAGTTACTAAATATTTGTTTCAGTTTGGAAACATATTTGGCTGAAGGCCAAAATTTAGAAAGGCTCTTCAGAATTCTCCCTTACTTGAACCCAAAAGGAAAATCAGCCTCAGGAACCTGGTTAAAACCTCAGCGAAGTAGAACCTCAGCTAACCCCTTCTACTACAAGGCACAATTTCTTACCCTCTGATGAAGTGCAATGATTGTTAGAGCAGAGATTTCATTTTAAATACTCTTTTTAAGAAGTCTCAGGGGTTTTTCTTCTGCCTTTTTTTTTCCCCTTGTAGTAGTGAAGCACTACTAAACTAAATTGCAGCTTTGCTAGAAAATCACTTCTCCAGCAGCTCAACATTGGTGAGAGAAAATCTACACCATTCTCTGTGCTATGACACAGTTCTAAAATACACACACACACAAAAAAAGGGCCTATTCACCATAAAAAGTGTAATCTGCTTACTTATCTCCATTTTGCTGTTGTTCTTTTGCAGCAAAACACCATTGTGTGCAGACAGAGTAATTTCCCAATTTCTGTCTTTCACTGGAGATTTCAACCAGGTGCAAAAAATCAATGATGCTTCATGAAAAACATGTGTTTGCTGTAAATCAGCATTGGGACTCTCAGGCAACTAAAATCTATTGCAAGGCAGTAACAAAAAGAATCACATGCGAAATTAAAACAAGTTTCAGTCCTCTTATTATAGTTAGATAATATAAATCCTGCATAAGAACAAAATTTTATTCTGTCAAGATACATTTTTTCCAAAGTACTGTTCACAGTGCATAGAACTACTGTTCAAATATTTATCATTATTAAGTGAAAATACTTTCTATGAAGTTTTCTAAATACACATATACACACAGAGAGTTCTAAAAATGTACAAAAACTTCCTTTTCACAAGAAAGCACTGCAAAAAAATAATGAAAAAATCTAAAACAAAAAATGTGTTTGGAAAAAGGAATTTATAACTTCTGATTTGTGTTTAATAAAGAATTTGAAGCAACTCTTATTAACATTCTTTATCTGATTCTACAAATAAAGGTTCTTTTGTGGTAGCATATTTTGCTAGACTTAAACATGTCAAAGCAGACCAATTTGTGAATTAAGTTCTTGAAACAGATACTTTTCATGTCTAGGAATAGAACAAAATGAAGAACTGAAGTACCCAACTGCAAAAGATCTGTCAACAATTCTTTTATAAAGGCCCATTCTCAAGAGGTTACAATTATCACAGCATGACATTTTTTCAGGAAAATAATTTTGCTCTAAATAGCTTTTTGGCTTATAGTTTTGGGGTTGGGTTTTTTTCTCTCTCTTTAAATGAATAATGACAATTCCCATATCAGTGAGAGGAAAATTAGACATTACTTACCACTCACACTTCTCTCAACAACCTCAAAAGAAAGGACCTTAGAATAGGTCTAGATTTCACTCATTTCAGCTTCTGATATTTGAACTGAAAGCTTCACATTAACACAGTATCATAAAATCTAATAATAAAATTTAGAGGTAGACTCCAATATCATTCTCCACTTTGAAGATTTATCTGCGCTTTAGATCACAAAAAAACCTGGCTTTTGAGTGACTCTTATGGACTAATTAAAGGAACCTTTTTCTTCCATGCATATACCCTCTCAGAATATGTCAATAATCAAAATATCCAATGCTTGTGGAAGGAACAAATGCTGGTTCACCCTCTTGTTCATGGCTTGACTCAAAATTCCCTCAAGACAAAGGCAAGTCATTTGCACATTAGCATTATAAATCACGAGGGAGAGCACGGCAAGGCTTTCCTGTTGCATGTTGTGAAAACTGTTTTTATAGAATTCTGCAAAGGGCAGAAATAATAATAAATGATTTTAAGCTGCTTGCCATTTTTGGAAATTGAAACAAACTGACATATTTACCACAGAATCACAAACTATTCTGAGTTGGAAGGGACCCACAAGGACGAACAAGTCCAACTCCTGGTCCTGCTCAGGACAGCCCCAAGAGTCACACCATGTGCCTCGGAGTATTATGCAAATGCTTCTTGAACTCTGCCAGGCTTGTGCTGTGACCACTGCCCTGGGGAGCCTATTCAGTGTCCAATCACCCTCTGGGGGAAGAACTTTCTTCTAATATTCAACCTAAACCTTCCTTGACACAGCTTCAGGCCATTCCCTTTGGTTCTGTCACTGGTCACCACAGAGAAGAAGGATTACACAACACTTTCTATTTTTCTGAGACCTCATAGTTTGTAATTTTACATTATCCTGTTATACTTCAGAGTTCTGCCACGTATTCTTTAGAAAAAATAGAGTCTTGAAAGAATGGCACATAACAAATGCCAGAAGTACTCTTACTCAGCTACGTTTTTCTTCACATTAGAAAATAATTATTCCAGATATTAACTGTTTACATTGCTGAACTGTTGTACTTCCTTGCAAACACAGCCCTTCAGAGAGTGCGAGGCTGGAGCACATGGCAGGTTTAAAGAATTACCATTTCTAGTAGCTTGCTTAACTCAGATTTTTTTTCTGTATGCTACAGACAACTGAATCCTCTCCATACAAAATTCTCAAGGTCTTTTTAATATGCAACAGCCATGAAGCCATTTTTCCTTTCTATTTTTTCCTGAATCATAAGTGCACTTGGCAAGAACTCAAAGCATACATGGCTGCTGACGTTTCGTACACTGGCAGAGAAGGTGAAGGTTGAATCACTCTAACACTTAGGAATTGATTTGGAATAGCTTTTACAGGTTTGGAAAAAGCTGCTCGCTCTCCCAGCTACAGAGATGTTAAACCATACCCTTATAGGCTGAAAGAGATAGAAACATACAATTTACGAAGAAAGCCATTGTACTTCATCGCACACTCTATTCCCTGAGCCTTGGCAACAAAGAAGGGGTTGAGCCGCCTTTGTGGGAGGATGGTTATTGAATTGTGCACCTGGCAAGCACAAGACCTTTCCGTCCTTCATTGATTGCTTTGGGCATCAGAAATGAATGAAGCAGGGGAAGACAGATTGTTCTAATACTTTCTTTCCCAGCAGATAAGCACCAAGCCCAGGCACTCCTTCCTGGCTTCAGATAGACCTTAAGGTATCTTTTGAATTCTGGATGCAGTTTATTTATACTCAAACCTCTTAAAATAAATACTGCCTCACTTTCAACTGCCTCAGAGTAACTACATCTCTCTCTATCTGTAACAAAGCAGTACGTCCATTGTCTTGCTGAGGGCCATAAACTCCCTCTTGCTTGGGGGCTTTACAAAGAACCTGTTTTAAGTACTATCTTGAATTACTTCTTCCTCCTCCCCCCCCCTCTTCAGAGCCACGCAGACTGGTCTGCAGTCCCCTGCTGAGCCCCCACTCCCCCCATCTTCCACTGCTCATATCTTTCATCTTTCCCAGGGGCATCTCCTAACACCAACCACCTGGGGCTCCGCCAGCTGGGAGAAGAGCCCTGCCTAGCCC
Source organism: Sclerurus mexicanus (assembly GCA_013396755.1). Classification (NCBI taxonomy): domain Eukaryota; kingdom Metazoa; phylum Chordata; class Aves; order Passeriformes; family Furnariidae; genus Sclerurus; species Sclerurus mexicanus. Next base: position 6,886 of record VWZF01002953.1, on the reverse strand, counting down.
ACTCCTCAGGCTCCTAGGCACAGGCCTGAAAAAAACTAGTGGTGGAGAATGCTTCCAATTACCTATGGCAATATTCATCGGCCATAGCTAAAGATTAAGCAGCTAAGAAACAAAAACCTCTAGGGGTTCATGAACAATTCAGAAGGCTGAAAAAAAAAAAAGGCTTCAGCCACAGAGAAAAGAAGCTCGGCAAGCAAATTGAATTTATAAATGTGTTAGCTTACAGAAAAAATGGTGTTTAACTCATGGTAGCTATGGCAGGGAGCTGGCTGGTAGACATGGGCTTTTTTGGTGTATAATTGATTTTTAAATGATCTTCACTCAGAAAATGAACTGTGTGAAAAAAAAATAGTTATATGCTGGAAAGTGTTCCCTTTTTTTAATATATAAAATACATATTAAAATTGTTTTAAAGAACGGTTTTCAAATTTATTTTCACCAAGTAACATGTTTTTTTTCTTTGATTTCTTTCAGCTAGTTGTATATCAGTAACTTTGCCCCTGAATATAATGTGGAAAAGGAGCACTTTCCAGGTGTCACATTTGTCTTTTCTCTTGCAGGTTTGGACATCAAATCCTAGGAAGGATTTATTCTTTTCCCAAACCAGACTCGGGGTGCTCCATATCAGTTTTACTAAGCTCTGACTAGCAACATTTATCTGGCCTAAGCACCAAAGAAGATGTCTCAAAAGCATTTAGTTCCATCACAAGATTCATTTGTGAGGCAGGTTCCCATGCGGCATAATTCTGTAAATTAAAAACAGAGAGAAACAAGCCTGTATTCCAGAGCTCCCAAGCTGAACTCAGTATTTTAACTGGCACAATACTTTTTCCAGCTAGTGAGTTTTTACACCATAGGAAATAGAGATATAGTAACTATATTAATTCACTTTTCTTAATTAGATATGGACAGTTTTATTTAAATGTTGTGCTTTGCTCTTTGAGGTTTAGAATTGGTCAGGTAAGTTTCAGTCTTTAATGTACCAGTTAACAGACAGTAAATAGTGAAACAAAGATTTTAAGGCAAGTAAATGCATATAATTCCTTTAGTTCATATGCCTAACTGTGAACATCTGAAGAAAATCCTCTTCAGGAGAGATACAAGCTATTATTATGGTGAGAATACTTAAACTACTCATACACTGTCTTTGTAAAGTACCTGTCATCATCCCCTATTAACACCTCCATGAAAGGGCTGCCACAAATCTACTTTATAACTAGAATCACAGCAATTTTTTGTAGAGGGTGGTGATATTCAACTACAATACAGTCTGACTCACTACTCAGAATTGTCTTAAATGTTTCTCATTTTCTTCAAATATTACCTACCTTGGCTGTGAAAACCATATCAAAACATGCTTCTCAACAATTACATTTAAGCACACATCTGTTGAGTTTTACTACCACTATGATTAGGAGGATGCTAAAGAATACCTTCTAGAAAAATATGCTATGTAATGACTCACATTGAGTTGCTAGTAATATGGAAGTCAAAATGCAGTCAGTTGTCCTCTCACAATCTAATTTGTTTCAATTCATTAGGTCTTGCTTTAAAGGCATTTAACCTTCCTTCTGGTTTTGAGTGGAGTTCTTTTTAACTAAAAATTCAAATAAGATACCATTTTTGTCAGGACATAATTTTGAACATCATCTTATAAACTGGTCCTGGTACAACATTCCTTTCTAGAAAGTAGAAGAAATACAGTTGGTAGGAATGCTTTCTTACAATCTAGCACAACAAACACAGGAGAAATTACATATACTCATTTATTATGTGCTTTTTCAAGTGCTCCTAGTATGCAACACAGCAAAACCAAATTTGTTGAGATGGCCAAGGATTTTGTTAATCATGTTTCAGTCACCCGACTGCAATTAAATTATCCTTTTTCAGTCACCCAACTGCAATTAAATTATCTTTATATTTCTTCAATGTTCATAAGCTCAACAGATGCTTTCAATATAAAGAAAAAAGGCCTTGGTGCCACTGTGCTTTCTTCTTTAGCTAGATTTTACATTATGGCTACATTGTTGAACAACTGCCAAATACCTTCTCTATATCCACAAAAGAACGAGAAGAAAATGTAAATAAATATCACTTTCCTGCAAAAATATTGCCTAATTAATTTCACTACATTCCACAGAGTTCTTTGTATCCAGCATGTCTTGCACAGCGTTAATAAAACTGTAGAGCTAATTTATTTCCCTGTGTTTAGCCACAAAAAGAGGTTGAGTGTCTGGGCAGCTCTGTCTGTGAGTCACAGCACAATTTCTGCCCCTCTTTGTTTGACCCAGCCGATCGAGTCCTGTGCAAAGTCCCAGCAGCTTTTGTCAAAGTATTGAAGAAATGGAGATGAGAGTATCCGTGTCAGCTTGATTTCCCATCCCGCCACCACCTGAAATACAGGCTTGACAATGGAACATACAGCACTTTGTATCCTTAAATAATCTTCTAGGGGTCACATATATGAATGTGAATTGCTCACCTGGTAGGCGCTGAGAGTTACCACTGTCTGACTACTCAAACCTGTGGTTACTTCTGTCCATGGCTGTGACTACATTAATTGTTTGATGGAGACAGAGAAACTTGTAATAATGGGAAAGAAGCCAGAATGTCTATCCTAGCAGGGCTCTTTGAACCCCTGTGGGTGACAATGCCTTGATGCTGCAGGTGGCATAGCTGTCCCTACTGGGGCATGATGCAGCACAGTATATTAGAGCCTGAATCAATTTTGAGAGCCTTGCTTTGAATAAGTAAACTTTCCTTGAAGTCTTCCCTTTTCCTTTTGGTAATCAAAGACATTCTCTTGCATGTCACTCAATCATCTATAGCTTGTTGTTCATAATTTATGTGTCTTAATTATAATAACATACACTTGAGATCTAATCAGTTTTCATCATCACAACATGCAAACATACCTGCTAACATAGTAAATATATCTTATGCAATTACAGCAATTATAAGCTATTAATTAATTCCTATAAATGGTAATAGATACTATAATAATTTTACCATCATGAATAAAAATATTCTGCATCAAAAAAAATACAGAAAATAATTAAATTGAGTCAGGATATGGGAAGTATACTGTGAGGGTCTTTAATTCTGTTAAACAGAAAAAATACTAAGCTTCAAGTATATTGAGTCTTCCCCCTTGTGCTTAAAGCATGAACCTTATTCAAACCCTACAAAAACTTAACCTGTGATCATTTCCATCATTTTAGTTGATTATTCTGCAACAGCGCAAAAATAATGGATCAGATCAGTGAATAATCCTAACAACAAAAGGTTGGAAAGAGCCTTTAAGTATTATTACAACACTTGACTAATAATGTTTCCATATGGAAACTGTCTCTGCACTTTGAAAATACTTGAAGACAAATACTGTCAGATAAACAGTACTTGAGAAAGGAATTCTGACATCTTCCCTGGTACCCCACAGAAAACTCATGAAAAACTCATTTCTGAAAACCATTTCAACAGAGCACAAATGTGATACTGATGCCAGTAGCAAAGACAGCACAACAAAAACCTGGGTTACTGAAAGGGCTTTGTGAACCCCTATAACACTGTGGATTTCACAGAGTTGTCTTGAAAAGGTGACGAATACAGAGTCTGTCACCATGCAAACTCTATGACATATGGCCAATAGGTTGTTGGTAAATATTTAATAAAATGAAACATTAGTCTCTGACGTAAAACCTCTACTATACAAAGAGGCAAAGGTACAGCAACAAAGCACGTGCTCCTTTTTGACAATGGTGCTGTGTTTCAGGTTGCCCATATCTACAGACTAAAATTAAAGCTCAGTCTGTTACCACAGTGTAATACAACTCAACAGAAGAGGCCTCCGTAGATTTTCTTTTTAGTTAAACCTGGCTTCTAAGGTTCAACAGCTTGACAGCAGTATATTGCTTTTGCTGGAACATCTGTCCTTCAAGTCGTTACTATTCCTCCTTTAAAATCTTCACTGTAAAAGTTTAGTTGTTGGGTTTGTTTGGTTCTTCCCTTTGTTAATATCTCGTACTTTGTGTAAGGTGTCAAATGCACACGTAGCACAGGATTGGTGCTTCTAAACAGAAAATTATAAAGCACATCTCGGTTTCCTAGTCATCACTATTTCTGTGATAGAAGACTAGGTTTTATAGAGGACCAATTAACTTTTTCCTTTTGAGCTGTGATTTAAAATCAGAATTAGTAGTAAAATTAGTTGAACAGCTTCAATTCCAAGACAACTCCAGAAAATTCAGCAGTTCCATTTACAACTGGAATGAATTGCGAGAGCACGAAATCAACACATTTAGTTATACCATGCCAGAATTACGTGCAATATTGCCAATCCAAATCCTAAAATCACAGATGGTTTTAAAAATCATTACTTTCATCATTAATGAACATTGAACTCAGAAGGTTTTTTCCCAGTTTTCATACTTTTGCACACTTAAGGTCACACTTATTTAAGTATATTCTAATTTTAGACCCAAGTACCATCAATATAATTTCTCCAGTGAAAACAAAAACACCAATGTCATTTCCTGATTTAAGCAGCTGAGTTTTTGAGATACCAAATTAACTGAACAAAAACAAACAAAAAAAACCACAAAAAAAACCAAAACAAAAAACCCTTAAAAAGTTGTACAAGATAAAAAGATCCACAAGACAAGATCCATTATGAAGCCTGACAATTGGCAACATTGTACATGGAAAGTGTATTGGTGCTTGCCAAATTTCTGTGATGGAATTAATCAGCCATCAGACATGTTTGTCTCGGCCCATTTGCTGCAACTACTTTATTTTCCTCTAGAAGCAGTAACTTAGCGCTATACAGACCTACTGCAAGCAAGTCAGCACTCGAATGGATAAATATGAGAATGGATGTGCTGGACAAATTGCAGGATCAGTATGTCTGTCTCAAAAGATGCTATCCACTAATATTTATTTTCTCTTTTTTTTTTTGACAAATTCACATTTCACTATCAACATAACAGATTAAACACTTGTGAAATGTTTGAATTCTTCTTGTCCAGCAAAGAAGAGGCACAATTTTTTTTTCTTTCTTCCTTAAAAAAAAAAAAAAAGCGCAACATCTTTTTAAAAATTAATTTACTCTGCAAGACAACATTTCTTCTGGACAGTCAAATTCCAAAACTGCAATTATATCTCTTTGTATAATATTATAATTCCTAAACACTCTACACAGTGCTATCTCATTGTGAGTTATTTTCTGGTCAGTTTACTTACTTCAGCACCTCATTACTCATAGTCAAAATTTCAGTGAAACTAAGAACAAACACATATGTAACACTGAAAAAAGATTCCTGGCATCAGTTCAAATTACTAATAACATTTTGAACATTTGTTATTTAAGTTTGTTTAATTCTTTCCATCTTTAAACCTGTAACAAGGCAACTTGTCCTATTCATCATCATGAGATCTTCCATTATCCAATCATGTATCAAGAAAACATGAAAAAGTCACATTACAAGAGCATCTGTTAATGTGTTTAAAGCTCTGCAGTCACTAAAGCTGATACTGAATGAAAAAGAGACCACTAGATGGCATAAAGCAATAAATATAATGAGAAAAAAACATAATGAACCTCATGAATTGCTTTATGGAATTTACTGATTTCTTTTATGATAAAAATCATGCACTGCGTAATTTCTGTTTACTGAAACACTAATCAAAACTCATACTTTTCTTCTTCTACACACAAAGCCCTACAGAGGGAATGTTGAGGACACAACATGATTTAAGGAAGCCAGGTAATGTCAATATGAATAAATACAACGTCACTTCTCCATGGACACCCCCTTGTCACCGGGGAGAAGCTTGCATGCCCTTATGAGGTTGTGAGCTGTTCTGGCGGTGGTACATGCCTCCAGTAGGGTCTCCCATGCTAGTCAGGTCCCAACTGAAGGGTCAGACAAAGTGTGTCCACGGGTAAGATGGGCTCGCTAGCCCCTTGGCAACCATCCTAGGAGAAGGACAACTCTAACTTCAAACCCGAGCAGATGGAGCTCGCTTAGCCCTGTAAGGCCATCCATCTATGAGAAGGGTACTCAAACCAAACCTATGTCCTGAGGACATCGCTGTCACCATCCAAGCTCTCTTGGCCCTGGCAGATGAACCTTAGGAGTAAAGGGTGAGGCCAGTTCTGCACCTCACCTGAAAAATCCATTGCACAGGCTCTAGGGATTCTCCCACAATTGCAAAGCCCTGTAGTGACAGGTGAGGGATGAAACAGCAGGGATAAGGTGCACTGGAAGCCACAGCCCCAACCCTGCATGCAGGTGGTTCAGGACACTGGTCACTCGAGACTGACCTGGAGATGACAGTCTGGTTCGGCAGCATCCTGAACGACCAAGTAGCCTTTTTCAAGGAGAGCACTGCTTGCTCCACATGGACAGGGGCCTATAAAAAGTGGCCTAACCAGAGCTCATCTCCCCATTCACCTGGTTGGCTTGCTGTGGCCAACGGGCATCTTCCTTGCGGTCAAACTAAAAACCAAAAAGACAAAGGCATACACCTGCCTCCAAAGGTGTGCCAAAACTGACAGTAGTATGTTGGAACATCAAAACCATGCTCGATTCTGCAGATGGTGGATGTCCTGAGCGTTGTTCTGCTCTAATTGCCCATGAACTGTCACAACTCAACATTGACATTGCTGCTCTCAGTGAAGTTTGTCTCCACGAGGTAGGCAGCCTTAAAAACAGGGTGCCGGCTACACACTCTATTGGTCAGGCAAACCCAAAACTGAAAGTCACCTTTCAGGTCTTGGTTTCATGATTAGAAACTTCATCACCTCCAAACTTGAAAATTTGCCAACAGGTCATTCCAATCGCATTATCTCCTTAACGCCTCGAACTACACAACAAGAAACATGTTG